>CM061062.1:252225043-252337518 GCA_030762895.1 Sophora flavescens | reverse complement strand
ATATCTTAATATAAGATTTAATTTATCTGAGCTACCTACTATTTTTGACAGAGAGTCTGTCAAGTTTGTCACATCTTGTTTCAGTTTTCCAACTTCACAAGAGCTATTAGACTTACACTTAGTCTTGTCAGTCAGACTAGCATTGTTTGACTTTAATGTTTCGTTCTCATCCCTAAGGTTTTGATTTACTGTGCAGACGTTATCATAGTCTCTAGAAAGTTTAATAAACTTCTTTTTGAGACTCTTATACTCTTTAGACAGTAAGCATGATTCATGCGACAATTCATCAAAATCAGTTTGAAGAGTGGATGGATCAGATTCTATTACCTCCGCATCAGTGAATTCACTTTCTGATCCAGTGTCAGCCATGAAGCAAATGTTTGCTTCTTCTCCTGCTTCATCTTCTTCATCTGAAGAAGACAGGTCAAGATCCTCCCAAGTAGCCATCAAGCCTTTCTTCTTTTTGAAGAATTTCTTTTTCTCCTTCACTCAGGGCGATCGACTTTGAAGTGCCCAGGTTTCTTACATTCAAAGCATAGGGGTGGACCTTTCTCCTTGGAATCTGACTTCTCCTTGGAGAATTTTTTGTTGAGTTGCTTCCTTCTGAATCCACCTTTATTTCTCCACATGTGTTATATTTTTCTGTAGATGAAAGATAGTTCATCCTCATCTGAGTCATCTTCATTATTTGATGAATCAGCTTCATCTGAAGACTCAACAACTTTAAGCATTTTTGAGGAACTAGCTTTCTTGGCCTTTAAGGAAATGGACTTTCCTTTTCTGGAGCTTTCCTCTTCATTAAGTTCAAGTTCATGAACTTTTAATGACCCCAGAAGCTCTTCCAGAGAAAGAGTATTCAGATTATTTGCTTCCTGGATAGCAGTTACCTTAGGTCTCCACTGTTTTTAGAGACTTCTCAAAATTTTTCTCACATGATATCTATTTTCATAGACCTTTCCAAGAGACCTGAGACTGTTGGTGATAGTTTGGAATCTTCCAAACATCTGGTCTATGGTTTCATGATCAGCCATCTTGAATAGCTTATACTGGTGAACCAGCATGCTTATCTTTGACTCCTTAACTTGGGATGACCCTTCATGAGCTAGGGCAAGAGTATCCCACATTTCCTTAGCAGTGTTACAGCTGTGGACTTTATCATGCTCGGATCTGGTGATAGCACACATCAAATAGTGCTTAGCTTTGAGATTGAGTTGATGTTGATTTTTCTGCTCTTGAGTCCATTGAACTCTAGGAATAGCAGCTCCAGCATCACCTCTTGGTTCGGTGTAGCAGTTTCAATCAGCCTCCCGGATGTCCACGTTTTGTGCATCAAGAAAAGCCATTGTACTCTTTTTCCAATAGTCATAATCACTGCCATCAAAGAGAGGAGGTCTGTTGATTGCATGTCCTTCTGTTTCCATGCTTGTTGCATCGTACTCCCTCAGAACTAGCTAGATGCTCAACCATTTCGAGGCTGAGCTCTGATACCAACTGAAGTTGACACAGGGAAACACAAGAAGGGGGGGGGGGTTGAATTGTGTTTCTTAACAGATTTTTGAAAACGTCTTTTCTCAAACCTTTTACAAGCAAAACAATAAGAACAACACACAAATAGGAAAACGCTTTTGAAGAGATAATAAACTCAGATTAAGAACCCCACGGTTAGTATAAACAAAAATTATAAAAGATAAGGGTTTAGAAGATTCACGTAAGTGTTTTATCCTGTTTCACTCTCTTCCAACCAAGAGTTACGTCCAGTCCTTTTTACCTAAAGGTTTTTCTCCACTATAATCCAATAGCTTTACAAGTATTCAACACCTCTTCAGGCTACAAGTATTCTTTCTCTACCAAGCCTCTTCAGGCTCTAACTCTATCATAGATTTAAAGATCGATCTTCTTAACTCACTAAGTGTGAGAGTATGACAGTTTAAGATCACTTGAATATTACAACAATATTCAAACTAATAAATTACAAATTTTTGCTTTTGAAAGAATGAAAGAATAAGAGCTTGTCTACTTAAGAATTGTATTGGCAGAAGTTAGGCTCGAAAAAGTTATTTCAGGCAAGAGTTATTTTCTTCAGTATCTGAGGTCTTCTACTTATATAGTAACCTTCTTCTTCTCTTGTAATTCTTCAATTGTTACTTTGAATTTGTATTTGTTTAGACTTTAGCATTAAATGGATCCGTTGAGACTGATAATTTGATATGCTTCACTGAGAAGTGCTTTTGTGTCTAGATCTTCTTCAACAGTCTTCAAATTGTATCCATTTAGACTGTAGCATTAAATGCTTGGATATGTTGAGACCGATAATTTGATATGTCTTCTGACTTACCATCTTTGTACGTGACTTGATCTTTACAACAAAGTATTTTGATAGAGTACAAGAGATAAAGATTTTATACAAAAGAAGCATCAAGGTAAAAGACATATATTCTTTGAATAAAATAAGAAATCATTTGAAATAAATTCATCGTGGTCCAGATTGCATTAAATCATATATTCAAGGTAGCAAACATATAGAACATATATAGCCGTCTACTTAGTTTTAAGAACGTATCTATACAAGGTGTTAATTCTGCTCGTCCACTAATGTGGCAGAAACGCTCGTCCACTAAAGTGGTAGAAACGCTCGTCTACTAATGTGATAGAAGCGCTCATTTACTAATGTGGTAGAAGCACTCGTCTACTAATAAGGTAGAAGCGCTCGTCTCCTAATATGGTAGAAGCGCATGTCTACTAATGTGGTAGAAGCGCACGTCCAACACACAAGTGATTGAAACAAACGTCCAACACTGTAGTGTTTGAAGCAAACGCCCAAAGACCTTGTAGTGTTTGAAGCGAATGTCCAGCATTGTAGAGATTGAAGCGCACGTCCAAAACGCTAGAGATAGAAACTTGCGTCCACTAAAGTGACAGAAGCCTTTGTCTGCCCAAGTCTTTGGACTTGCTAAGTCCTTAGAGAACCTCCGTCCAGTGACGTGGCACTATGGACGTCTACTGAATTTTAGTTTAGGCGCTATGGACGTATACTTGAGTTATAAGGATAGCCCTCGTCTTCTGACGTGGCTCTGTGGACATCTACTGAATTTTAGTTTAGACACTATGGACGTCTACTGAATTTTTGTTTAGACACTATGGACGTATACTTGAGTTACAAGGATAGCCCTCGTCTGCTGACGTGGCTTTGTGGACGTCTACTGAATTTTAGTTTAGACACTATGGACGTCGACTGAATGGAAGTCTACTGAATTTTAGTTTAGAAACTATGGACGTATACTTGAGTTACAAGGATAGCCCTCATCTGCTGACGTGGCTCTGTGGACGTCTACTTCCATGTCTTTGGACTTGCTATACCTAACAAGTTATTTAGGTATTCATTTATATCCTCGTCTACTAAGGAAAACCAGTCTACTTGTCATTTAAAATATAAACAGTTTAAATAACCTTTGGACGAGTAATTCTTTGTATGAGTCCGAGCATTGTATACCTTATATTATTTTAAATATTCCTGCATAAACTGAACTCACTTGTTAGATCTCAACTAACACTTTGCCAAGCAAATTTAATCCTTTTGTTAGCATCAAAACTTTAGAGATTAAATAAACCATAACCACTTTGGTTCCAACATTACATCCAGTCCCCACTCCACTTGTGGGTATTCACACACTAACACAACAAGATTTAGCCACGTAGCTCGAAAAACCATTACACCACAGAGCACTCCTTCACCTCGAGATACCACACTCTTGTGAAGAGCCTCAATCAATGTTCTTCCTTAGGATTCCTCACCCTAATCACACAGAGAGACACCATCTCTCTTTACAATCGAAAGTACAGAAAGATTGATTCCTAAATCTCAATAGCCAGATATACAAATTGAAGTTCTTATGAGAATTGAATCACTCTTTTTCACAATGAAGCTCAAGCAAGAAGATGAATGATTTTCACAATTGATCTCTCAAATTGATTTTGTAAAATTTCTGATATGTTAAAAGTGTTCCTTTGATCCCTCTATATATAGTAAACAAGTTATAGTCGTTGGGATCAATTAAAATAGATTTGGGGTCTGCTAACAGAATCTGTTTTCTTGATTCTGTTTCTTGAACAGAGGTTGAGTACAGGGCTGTATTAACCAATTTATACTGATAGTTCTCATAGTTTCTCAAAATCTTGAACTTGGTTAATCCATCAGTACATCCATTCAATACATCTACGTATTGAATCAAGAACCTTAAATTCATTTGTCAGTTACAGTAGCAGACATACATCCATTGATTACATGGCTATACCTGACAAATAATTTTCTTATTTCCAAAAATCATTTTCATAAAAAAAACTTATTCCTTTTAATGCAGGTTATGAAATTTGATTTTCTTCATGCATCTTTTTAGTTGATCTATCTTGTGACTAAGAGATTTCTTTCTCTTACAAATCATCTAAGACTTAAATCTAAAATTATCCTTTAAGCTTGGTCTTGATGATCCTTTGATCTTTGACTTTGCTCTTTTGATTTCTACATGTAGCTCCTTGATTCCTTCAAGTTCTTCCTTGAATATTTTCCTTGAATTTGCTTAATGAACTTGTTGATCACTGCTTGATACTCGTCTTTGCAATTTGACACTAAAACACTTGCACACACATTAAATTGTATTTGTCATATATCAAAATCTCTAAGTCATTGAGTCTTACAGACCGACCGTCCCTCAGCTTATCGATCCCAACATGATAATTGACAGTATAAAAATATACTTTGGCATGCAGCTAAGGCCGTTAAATAGGCCCGAGTATCGAAAGCCATATCCTGAATGGGTGAACAGAGTGATGCCATTACCGAAAGAGTTGGAGACCCCAAAATTCTCAACTTTCTCAGGAGGAGATGGCAAGTCTACCATTGAGCATATTGGCAGATTTACTGCCCAGTGTGAAGAGGCAAGCCAGAATGAGTACTATAAGCTGCAGCTATTCCCTTTATCATTGACAGGAATAGCATTCACTTCGTATTCTTCTTTGCCTTCTAATTCTATGCGAAATTGGGTAGACATGGAAAGATGCTTCCATGATAGGTTCCATAAACCTCAACCTGAAGTTACAGCAGCTGACTTGATGAATTTGAAACAACAAGAGAATGAGATGGTTGTTGACTTCATAGAAAGATTCAGGAAGCTGAGTAGAAGTTGTACAGTGCAGCTTCCATAAGCAGAGTATACTGCCATAGCTGTAGGTAACATGCAGCCTCAGTTGAGAGAAAAGTTGCTAGCCAAGGAATTTTCAAACTTGAGTCAGATGGCAACCAGAGCTTCAGCAACTGAACGATTCATTCTAGATATGCAGCACATAATCTCCATTGAATATTGTGATGAGTCTGAAGAAGCAGTCGATTATTACAGTGATTAAGAAGCTAATGTCATGGCAGTCGAGATCCCGAGGGAATGATATCCAAAAGATTTTGAATGATGGAAAGTCCAAATTAGCTTACAAGGATGTAGCTAAGATGATAACTGTTAAAGATGTATTCTCAACTGCGTTCACTAACATGGTTTCAGTGTACGGCTTACCACCTACATCAAAGGGTGGGTGGAAATAGTCGATGCATAGTGTACGGATTACCATTTCCTATGCCAAAGGGTAAATGGAAATAGTTGAGGCATAAGCAAGCAGTGGGAACATAAGTGCATACCAACTGAACAAGACAAAGTGAAAGGACATTTAGCTACGTGTCAAATCGACAACATAAGTCTACTAACTTCCAACACAATGTTTTCAAGAGGTTGGAATGCCCCAGATCAACTGAATAAGATAGAATGGGGATACATTTAGTCGTGTCAACTAGGCAAGATGAGGCTACTATCTGTAAACCCATTCTCTTTGGAAGGTTGGAGTTTCTTGGAACAACTGGATCAGTTAAAGCTGGGGGGGGGGGGGGCATTTAGACATGATGTCTACTATTTGCAAACCTAGTAGTTCCAGGAGATTCAAGTTTCTACACGTAGCAGAGTGGGGGACATTTAGCCGTGTTAAAACTAGGCAAGATGAGGCTACTATCTATAAACCCAGTCTCTTTGGAAGGTTGGAGATTCTTGGATTAGTTGAATCAGCTAAAGTTGGGGGGAATTTAGACGTCATGTCTACTATCTGCAAACCTAGTAGTTCCAGGAGATTCAAGTTTCTACATGCAGCAGAGTCATGTTAGTCGAGAGCAAGGGCAGTAAAAAGAAGATCATTCAAGTCAATGAATTATGTCAGCTGAGAACTAGAATAGTAATAGGATGAAGGTTCAGTATCAAAATCGACAATTGGATTCGACTGACTTAATGCATCTTTCACCTTCCTTTTATCATCGTCAACTAAAAGATGCAGGGGGCATTTGTTATCCCCAAAAAATAATTCTACTGATAGCCGATTGCGGTAATTAGCTTATTTGATTATTTAGCTGAAACCAACGACTGAACCAAGATCAGCTGGATTAGGATTAGCTGAAAGCAGTTGCTAAGCTGAGATTAGTAGCTGATAACCAGTAGCTGAGTCAGGTTTAGCTGAGGAAATTTAGCTGATGGAGAATTAGTTGATGCAGAATTAGCCGATGCAGAATTAGTCGATGTAGAATCAGTTGAACGTGACTGCTAAGTCTAGATGGACTTGGAGGCTGTTGTTTGGTCTTAATGGGCTCGTGTGAATGTTGATTAAGGGCCCAAAAGACTATTATTATTTTTAGAAAAAGGAAATAACAAGAAAATGACCAAGTCAAGAGTGTAGTAACAATTTTCCTAATTTTTAGGGATGGTGGATAGAAGCTGGTTGGAGGTTGTTACATGTGTAAAATATCAGATAAGGAAGGCTAGTTTATGACTAGCAGAGCTGTTGCCAACAGATAAATGCAACGTACCTAAATTTTAGGGATTTGGGTAGACATGGTTAGTTGGTGGTCAACTGAGCAAAGTTAGTGGTTTTAGTGGGCATTACTCTTGGCCATTTTTGTCAGCCATGATGTGCTTGTAATTGCTTAAATTTAGGACTTAGTGACTAATGGGAATAGCTTTAGAGTAGCTGAGTTTTTTGCCTATAAATACCAGTTGTATAGATTGTAAAAAAAAAAAACACCCATCAATCAAACAATTTATTCATATTGCTCTTTACTTTATTTTTCTTTCCTTTACCGCTTTCTTTTCCTTCATCAGCTTTCCTTTATAGCTTTCTTTTATCAGCTTTCCTTTACCGCTTTCATGCAAACTTAGATAAAACTTCCCACCTCACCTTCTACAACCAGACGCTTCCTTTAGTTAGTCTGGGAACTCATGCCGAGGGTTGGATTTTGCCCTCGGTACTCACAAATCACTTGATCGCTTCAAAATCCACACTCACGTGATTTCCTCTCTCGGGTGAGTCCTCACTCGGCTGGATATGGGAGAAAATTTTCACACGTGAACATCATGATATGATAACTTATCCTATCCTAACTCTCTTATTTGACCACCAAACAAGCCCTAGAAGAATAGTTGGGCAAGATTAATAATGTTGATTTCATAAATTTAACTTATAGCATTCGTTTGTTATGGCCTTCTATCAATGTAAAAATAGACATGATGATGTATAAAAAGTACATTGAACTCTGAAACTAATGCCATTTGTTAGATAATAGATATTGCTCCACTACTACAGAAAAGGGCTTTAATAGCGCTTTTTTTTTTACCTTTAGTAGCGCTTCCAAGCGCTATCTATTCATCCGCTATCTATTCAATAGCGCATAAAAAAGCGCTACTGAAAGTGGGAATAGGTAGCGCTTCCTTGAGAAAGCACTGTCTAAAGTTGGTAATACGACAATCTATTACATACTTTAGACAGCGCTTTCTCAAGGAAGGGCTATCATAAGTTTGCAATAGATAGCGCTTTCTCAAGGAACCGGTATCTATTTTTAACTTTAGGCAGCGTTTTTTCAAGAAAGCGCTACCTATTCCCCCTCCCCCCTTTTATTATTCGCTGTTTTTCTACATTTCCCACCTGCACAATTCCCCATCCCTCATCAATTCACAGTAACACTGCATTTAGGTACATCACACACATACACATATATAATGTACAAAGCTTACATACAATATTGGTAAGCATATATATAAACCAAACCAAATATCAAAATCATGCATATAACCAATTAAGTAATATACTTTAACACAATTCACAGTAATGCTTACACATAGCCAATTCTACTATTTAAGTCCATAAACCAAAAGGTCGCTAACCTACACTGGATAATAACCATGCATACTAACAATATATACAAGCTAATCAACACACTAGTAATTATAAACAATTTGTGCATCTTGCTTCCATCTCCTGCTTGATCGCACAAAGTCCTTGTTGTCGGCCTGCATAATATACCCATACAAATCACTTGCACATACACACAAGTCTAATAATATAGGAGAGACACTAGCTAGCATAATATCAGAGTATGTCGTACCCTTTAATTGTTGATAAATTTCATAACCACATAACGACACCACTCGTCTTTAAGTTGAGTAAGTTGATCACCGGAGTATGTGATACATTTACATTCAGGAAAATACTTCAAAATAAAAATTAAATCTAATTAGAATGACTAAATCTGAGTAATTAAATTATATAAGCTAGAACTGAAATTAAATACCGTGGTTGGGATTTGCATTTGGTTCTGAACGATGATATCCTTGATAAATTTCAGAACGTAGTAGCCACACGATCGTTGTCATTTGGTTGATGGGGCACTATAAAACCAAAAAAATAAATTAATTATTTTAATTTTTTTAACTTAAATTAAAAAATTGCATAAGGATTTTCTTAAATACCATTATAGATATCCATTTAGTCGTCCTAGATGATTTAGAAATTCGAGACTTGCCTCCATTTAATCCTCGATGAATTAGCGAAGCCCTGAGTGCAAAATCCAACAATTTCATTGAAGTAAATGTTTCAAACCATCATATATGAAGATAACAATAAATGCATATATATACTTACTGATTGTACGTATCCCTCATTTTTTTGTGATTGTTAAAATGCATATGCAAGGGATCTAAATAGTACACCGTGTCCTCTTTGGGATTGATCACTAGCAATACCCAATGACCCCTACAAAAATATGGTCAGTTAGGAAATCTTAAGCATCTAATCACATTTCGTAAAAGTTACTATCGTTAATTAAATTAAATGACTCACACTACATTGCAAGGTGACAAAAACAAGGTCTCATCCTCTGGCTTTGCCAATGCCAAGCGTTCAGCTATATACTCTTTAATTTCCACAAACTCAAAGTGCATATGTGTTCATTGTGGGCATAGAAACACAAACCTCCGAATCCGTTCTTCTGGGATCAGTATCTCACGATACAAGTTCCTTAAATTAAAACATGTATACAAAGAAATGAAAAAGAGAAAAACTAAAAATGAAAGAGCAGGACAACACTTTTCATGAAACTCAATTCTTAGCATTCAAAAAAGATAACCACCAGAGATCAGTATCAGTATTTAAAACACTTGAGATATACGCAAAAAATAGTATGTGATATACTTCAAAGTTGTATACATTGTATACTTCAAAGTTTGATGTAGTACCCGAGATATATGCTAATAACAGTCTGTGATAACCACTCATGATTAAGAATTTCTCCAATCTCGGAACCTTCACCACCGAGCTCTAATGTATGCTCATAACCCATAATTTCTGGCTCCATTGGTATGGCAATGTTCCCTCCATCCGCCATCCTTGTTAACACATGGACTCTAAGAAAGGTTATAAAATCTCCACTGGTTCCTTGTCCTGCTTGTTGTTTTTCAATTCCTGGACATCTTTAAACAGTTGGGTGACCATCCTCCTCAATTATGTTGTTTCTTCTTGTTTTACGCGTTTTCGTGATCCGAAGATAGTTTTCTGAGTGACACCAAAACCCACACCCCTATGGCGACCAGAATACTCTCTGGCAGGTAAGGCTTGGGCTAGGATATCTTCACGACCACCACAATCTGTTATCTCCCCCTGTGATACAGCCTGTGTTAGGGTCTCCTGAAACATAAATATTATTGACAAAGATGTTAGACATAATTATCATAAGAAAATTACAAATGAAAATGTTAATCAATGCTATCATACTTACAATTCTTTCAGCCACTTCCCTAGTGGGGGATGGTCAATCACACCCTCCTCGTTTTTACGGTATTCCATCCACAAAATATGACGTTCAATTGAATCAACTTCTGGATCTCCACCCGCCTCCAACAGCTGTACATTTAAACAAACAAATCAAAATTCATCATCTTGCTAAGAAAAAACCAAAACGTGTTAAATAACCCAAGTTATAATTAAGGATATTATAAATACCATATCTTCCTCAATGCCAGCATACCCCTTAACCCCTCCTTTGAAAGGGTAGTCAGGATCTAACGCTCTCTGCCGATTTTCTTCGCTTATTCTCTATATAGACACAGAAATATATCAATCTGACCTTTGTCACACTCAAAAGGTCTGAACTTTGAATAGTTGCATGCAGTGCTAGTAGATGTGTATAATCAGAAAGGCATATAATTAATAACACAAAGACTGAGTGTTGAATATTCACATTGCACATGTACAGTGGGTTCGTTGCCCAACACTTTCTTCATGCAAGTTGTACAAGTTAATAATGATAATGCTTTTCTTAATTAATTTTCCTTTTCTTGGAAGCCAAACAGACTAGCATGTTGAGATTTATGTATACAAGTTCTAAGGATACATACCAGAAATTCCTCATCTTCCGTGTGTTTTGCTGCAAAAGCTATCCAATCTTCCATGCTTATAAAATCTTTATATTCTGGTGGAGGCCCACGTCTGACATTCCCGTTGTCGTCTCTAAGTTACTCTCTCGTCAAGTTAGTTCGAAATATCCGGTGCATTTTTCAGGCACGCTGAATTAGAGTACTCCGTCGGGTCTCATCAACCACAAAAGTCATCTTCACCGACAATATAAATAAAATCTCAGAGTATAAGTATTTCTACATAATTAAGAAACAATATAACTAACTCTTGTTAATTAATTTACCTGTACATCACGCCAGATCTCATCTTTGAGATTGTTCAAAGCTCGACTCCTCCAACTATTGCAAGTAATAGGGACTGTTTGCCGCACTTTGGACCCAATGTAACTAATCAAGTCTCTACCATTTCTACCAATGGGCTGACCCTTAACATTCCATTTAACCTAAAAAAATTTGATTCAGTGTATCAATTTAGATAACAAACAATTAATAGAATGAAACAATTAATTAGATTAATTAGTAAGTATTTTACCACAATTTTAGGTCCTCCTTTACTCCTCTGGCAGATAATCTTCTTCTTTAAGGTTGGCCCACGATGCCTCACCTTTCGTGTGGCCTCCTCAGCACTATCATGATCCTCAGCACTATCATGATCACTGGGAGATGCCATTTACCTGCAACAAATTAAACACAAGTAAAAAACGTCAGTTCATAATCATACAAGTTTACTTAGAGAAATTCATGAATATAAATTTAAATGTCCAAGAAATTAAAAATAACATAATCCTTACATACATGTTTTAAGTCAATCTTCTCCTTTTCCTTGTTGGATTGAGACTTGTGCGTCCCTTATTGGTACGAAATATTGGAAGGAACCAATGCCCCTCGTCATGATCATTTCTAATATACATATCATCCTCTCTAGTTGGATTAGCCTCACGTGATTGTGACACTCCGAAGAAAGGGTCATCCTCAATATTAGCATCTTCATGTGGTTCATCATAAATCACATTAACAATTTTTTTGTTAGTCAATAGAACAATGGACCAATTCGTGTCAGTTGGATCGGTGACATAGAACACTTGTTGAGCTTGCGATGCTAAAATAAAAGGCTCATCTTTATAACCCACCTTATTGAAATCCACCCGCACGAACCCCAACTCATCCATTTGTACACCGTTATTATTGTCAACCCACTTACATTGGAACACAGGCACACGAAACATTGTGTAATCCAACTCCCATATGCGTTCAATGACCCCGAAGTATGACATATTTGCGTATATAGGGTTTTTGTCTTTCGCACTTGAGATATGCAAGGATTCTGCTACAAGAGTCACCCCGCTATTTTGCATTGTACTCCGATCATCTTGTTCTTTTGTATAGAATGTGTACCCGTTCATCAAATAACCGGTGTAAGAGAAAACATGTATAGTTGGACCTTTCGCTAACCATCTCAATCTTTCTGAAATCGAGGCAGGATTTACAGCAAACTCTTCAGAAATCTGATCTTTTAGCCAAGTTATAAAATATCGACTATGCTCTCTTGTTAACCAATTTTGACTCTTATTTGGGTATGAACTCTTAAGTATGTCCTTGTGTTTTACAACATATGACTCAACCTCGTCGGCATTCTGTAGAACATACAAGTGTGCTTGCTCCCATTCTTTCCTTGGTATAGTCAATATTTCAGTTCCATAAATCCCTTGCCCTGCGCTTCTTCGTGCATGACGAGACTTTGGCAGCCCTACAGAATATTCAACATTGGATAGGTAGTTGGTACAAAATTCAACAGCTTCTTCGACTATGTACCGTTCAACAATACAACCCTCTAGTCGTGATCGGTTTTTAACATAACCTTTTAATATATTCATATAACGCTCAAACGGGTACATCCATCTCATATAAGCTGGACCACACAATTGTGTCTCTCTAACCAGATGTACAGTCAGATGGACCATGATGTCAAAGAATGAAGGTGGGAAATACATCTCTAGCTCACACAAAGTCACAACAATTTCTCTTTGCAACGCTGGCAACTTTCCAGGGTCAATCACTCTACTGTAAATTGCCTTGAAGAAGAAAGAAAGTTTAGTTAAGGTATGCCGTACTTTGTTCGGAAAAATGGATCGTATACCGATGGGTAGCAAATTCTCCATGAGAACATGACAGTCATGGGACTTTAGACCCTTTAACTTAAGGTCTTTCATCGATACGAGGTTCATAATGTTTGAAGAGTACCCCTCTGGAACCTTAAATCCATGAAGAAACTTACAAAAAACAATTTTCTCTTTTCTAGATAGAGTATGAGCAGCCGGAGGTAAATATGTATTTTTCCCCTTCTTTACCGGGCCCAATTCTTGTCTCAATCCCATACTAACCAAATCCAGCCTTGCATTAATGCCATCTTTGGTCTTCCCTGGCACATTGAGTAAGGTACCAATTACACTATCAAATACATTTTTTTCAACATGCATTACGTCAATGAAGTGTCTTACGTATAATGACTTCCAATATGGCAGCTCAAAGAAAATTGACCTTTTTTTCCACCCTCGTGTGACAAGCTCTCTCGCAAAAGGTTTCCCAAATTCAATACTCAAATCTTGCACCTTTTCAAACAGTTGCGTACCCGTAAACGGCAAAGGAGCTACACGTTCTTCTGTATTCCCATTGAATGCCTTTCTCCACGACCGATAATGATGACTTGAATGCAAAAATCTACGATGCCCAAGGAAGACATTCTTCTTTCCATGTTCCAACCGCATCTAATTCGTATTATCTTCACATATAGGGTATGCACACTAACCTTTGGTACTGTATCCTGATAAATTACCATATGCCGAAAAATCATTAATTGTGCCGAAGATTATGGTCTTTAGGGTGAAACTTTCTTCTCTATACCCATCATACACCTCTACACCGGTCTCCCACATTTGTTTCAAGTCTTCAATTAAAGGAGCCAAGTATATGTCGATATCATTTCCTGGTTTTTTGGGCCCATAAATTAACATAGACAACATCATGTATTTGCGCTTCATGCATAGTCATGGAGGTAGGTTATAAATCACCAAAATCACAGGCGATGTACTGTGAGAGCTACTCTGAACACCATGCGGATTAAATCCATCGGTAGACAATTCAAGTCGTAGATTTCTTGGTTCTTGCCCGAATTCGAATAATCATGATCAATTCTTTTCCATTGAGGATAATCTGTCGGGTGTCGTAGCTTGCCATCTTTAATCCTTTCATCCTCATGCCATGTCAAGTTTCTTGCATCTTTTGAACTACGGTACATGCGCCTAAATCTGGGAATTATGGGGAAATACCATAGAACCTTCTATGGAGCCGATTCTTTCTTCTTATACCGTGAGGCATTACATTTAGGACACGTCTTTAACGATGCATATTCATTCCGAAATAAAATGCAATCGTTAGGACAAGCGTGTATCCTCTCATAGCTCATGCCAATAGAGCGTAACATTTGTTTAGCCTCATATGTCCGACTCGGAAGTACGTTATCCTCCGGCTTCATATCTTTCAATAGTGTGAGTAAGTCCGTAAAGCTCTTATCAGTCCATCCATTCCCCGATTTCAAGTTATACAACTTTAGCATCACCGACAATCTTGTGAATTTAGTACAACCCTCATACAACGGTTTCTCAGCATCACTTACCAACTTCTCAAACATTCGAGGACAATCACGAAGATCTTCTTCAACCGTGTTTACCATCTCTTCAAAACGGTCAGCATCATATGTATTTATATTGGTGTCATCTGACATATTTCTTCCACTATTCCCCATATCACTAGATTCACCTCTAGTCTCACCATGCTTTGTCCAATAGGTATAACTTTGATCAATTCCATTGCACACTAAATGTCCTTCCAACTCAGCTACACTAACTCGTCTTGTATAACAACAACTTAAACAAGGACATATGATTCTACTAGGGTTTTCTGCATGCTCAACTGCAAACCTAATAAAATCTTGCACTCCGTCCTTATATTCGTTCGACAAACGATTGGCAGACATCCACTTCCGATCCATATTTTTACGATCTACCATAATTATTTTGAGTTTGAACAGGAAATGAAGGTTAATGCATGTTTATACCGATAAAAATAAACATGTCTAATAATACAACTAAAGGTTTAAATAAAACACGAGGTAATAACAAGTGGTAAACCATACCAGAGTGAAGTCGAGCAGCTTGAACAACGGAGAGAGTTGATTTGAGGACGATACTGAGAGAATCCAAAATTGTTAGTTTCTTTCTTTATTCCTAAATGAAATAGCATGCTTCTGGAAAAGGATGAAATTTGCAGACAATTGGATATTATCCCTGTTAAATAGCAATTTTGTAACAGGGTCTTCATGTCAAAACATGAGTGCATGATACCCCTGGAAGCTTCAAAAAAGGATCCTAAATGGGTTTAAAAAACGAATCTAAATATGAAAGGTACATACCTGAATTTGTTTCAAAATCTAAATTAAGATAGAGTTTCTCGATTTTTGAGATTGTTTAGACTAGCAGGAAGAACTCCCTCTAGGTTATTGGAATCCAAATCAAGATATGTCAATTTACTGCAATTTCCAATGGATATGGGAATTGACCCTGACAATTGATTAGCACTAAGATCCAGCTCCAGAAGCTCTGTCATATTCCCAATATTTGTGGGAATGGAACCACTTAAACTGTTATTGCTGAGGTCCATATACTTCAAATTTTGAAAGTGTTTGAAGCTCTCAGGTATCCATCCACTAAAGTTGTTTGTAGAAAGCTCCAAGTACTCAAGTAGGCTACAATTACTTAATTCTTGGGGAACTTCTCTGGAGAAACCACTACCATACAAGTCTATGGTTTGCAAGTGACTCGAATGTCCAATTTCAGGTCCCAGTTGACCATAAATGGAATATTCACTGAGGTTAAGGGAAACAACATTGTGGGCATGATTGCATTGCACTCCTGCCCATGAACATGGAGTGGAATCAGAGGACTTCCATGTGGAGTTTATGTCACTAGGCACATCAGTCCAGTGCCTCAAGAGGGACAAAAGAGTCAACCTATCAGAGCTCAAAGCAGAAGCAGCATATAACAAGGTAGAAAAAAGAGAAAAGCATAGAAACAACAAATGATACCCCGTAGAAAGAAACAAGAAAGAATGAACTAAAAAAGGTACCACAAAGACAAAGATGATATGCTAAGGTTGCAAAGTTTTAAGAGGAGCATATGCACTTACCTTCTTGCAAAAGTTTGCAAGAAAACCAAAGCTAGGTGCTGTGTTGGGCTCTGGACTATGGAAGAAGCATAGCTGATACTGCAAAGAAGGAAAAGAGAGTGCACATGAAGTTAGAGAAAAGCAGCTAGAAGAATATGAAACTGATGAATCTTTGTTCTACACACATAAATGGAATAATATTTGGTGCCACATGATTCTAAGCATGGTTCAGTTTTATAACAAAGCAGGGGACTTGGCCTTGTTATTTCTCAGTTTTAGGGATGATAAAGTTAAAAATGATGTTTCTTCCTTTTTTTGTTAAACAAAATTTAGGGCAATTATTAAACATAACTTAAATGTCAAGGCATATATGATATATCATAGCATCACATACAAAGAAAGAAGTCTAGTAGTTATAATATACATAGATTTTTACTCCAGAGGAGGATTAGATTAGGTAATCAAACTGTTTTTCTCAGACCAACAACAATTGGCACAAGTGGTCTTCATACATTAATAAGATCTGTTCTTGATAACTTGTCAAATAAGATCTGCCATTAAAAAATAAAATAATGACTCTACAGACTGAGATTACAATGTAGGAAGCCTTGGCATTGGGACAGTCACTTAAAATGTCAAACACAAACATGTGCAATGTCAAGAGAGCTTAAAGTGAAGATATATGGACTCTTGGTTCGGCTAATAATCACAAAATATAGGAAGCAAGCATGAGTTCAATTAATCCATTACAGTGGAATGATCGCATCTTCATGTAATCATAGAAAACTGAAGATATATACAGATTTTCGAAAGTGCTTGCATACATATAACAATAATGGAACATTAGTTTGTACAATTTCCATTACTAATTCACCCTATCATTATTATAGTATCTAAATTCTCCATTTTTAATTTATTTCTGTAAAAATTCAGTATGAAACATAAGCTCCTTTGTGCAACATAAATAACCTGAGCTATGTATGATATACCTGAAACTGAAGCTATTAATCTGGGGCTATAACTCCTCTTCCATAAACTTACATATTGTGTTAGATATCTTGTCAACTACTTGGAAAGAAATTTTTAGCTAGAATCCCAATGAAAGTTTGAATAGAATCAAATTTTTATTCAAGACGTCTCAACTGCCAACACTCTTCTCATGGAGTGAAACACAATTTTGTCAATTTTGAGATAATCACAAAACCATAATATAGTGTCTAAATACAAGAAAGACAGTCCTCGCAAAAACAGAGAAAGCATAGAGCAGTAGAACCAAAAACATGAAAACAAACGCAACCAACTAAAAATTCAACAATTTCAATCATAGTATATTATTCCATTGTGTAAAATTAAAATAAAATAAGCAGAGGTGTTAACGCAGAGGGTGTTGAAGAAGGTCAGAACCAGGCTCCAAGTGAGTGAAGGGGTTCGAAAGAATTAGGGATTACATGGAGAAGGGTCGTTCGTGGTGGAGCTTCTATGTTCTCTCTGTTGGCGGAGAACCTGAGTGAAACGCACCAGCGGTGAGAGACGGTGGTGGTGTGGCGACCGTAAAACGCACCAGTGAAACCCACGGGCTGTGCGACGGTGGTGTGTGGTGGCCGTACAACGGTGGTGGTTCGACGGTGGTTATGGGGGTCGCAAGGAGAGGTTGTTCTGGTCGCGAGGAAAGGTTGTGAGAGTCGCAGGAGGGAGAGGGAGATGGTCGCGTGAAATTTTTGAGAGTGAGGTGTGGGAGGAACAATTATTTTTAGGGTAAGGAATATATAGCGCTTCCTTGTAGAAGCCCTATCTTAGGTAATGAATAGATAGCGCTTCCTCGAACAAGCGCTATCTATTAATCCCAAAAAGATAGCGCTTCCTTACGGAAACGTTATCTATTCCTACCAAACAACTTTTAGTAGTGCTTCCTTGGGGAAACGCTGTGTTAGGTTATATCTAAGATAACACTTCCTTAAGGAAGCGCTATTAAACGTCTTCCGCCTCTCTTTTAATAGCGTTTCAGTCAGAAACGCTATTTAAGATGTGCTATTAAAACATTTTTCTGTAGTAGTGCTCCGGAAGGTTTCTGTAGTGAATTAGTATGTTCCGTCCCATACATGGCATGAAAGGTTTTCATACAAACAAAAAAAAAACACACACACATATATATGGAAATTAACATTTTTTTGTTCTAAATTGAGGTAAAAATATATTTTATATAGTGACTATGAGTAATGAAAATTTTATCTAATTATTAAAAGCAGTCTTGCCAACTAGTGTCTAATTTTTTTAAGGAATCCAAAATGGAAAAACTAAACATACAATTCCATAAAATAATAAATACATCACTTCTTCATACATACTGACTTTTCTGGATTTATTAACAAGTGTCTTTAGCAAATTTAATTTAAAAATGCAATCATAATTTAGAGAATAAAAAAATTAAAAATTATGAAAATAGAATACATTTAAATGAGAAAGTCATTTTAGGAGCATAAAAATTGAAAATAAGCAGCCAATGAAGGTTGGTCTAGTTGGTAAGGATTCAACTCATAACTCACGAGATCGTGAGTTCAAATCTCACTGCCGATGTGAGGATCTCGTTGATGGGTAATCTGTAAGTACCTTTGTAAGCATTCAATGAGCTGTGAGGCCTGCCCTGACCCTAGTGAGCCTCCGGGACCCAACTCACCTAAACTTTCTGTAACAAAAAGAAAAATTTAAAATAAGCATTTAGGGAAAAAATAAGACATTATTAAAAAAATATCTAAGATTAAAATATATATCAAAACTATATAGACAAAATTTTATATATTATGAATTTTAATAAAGCTAAATCAAAATAAATTTCTAATTAGCAAAGTTAACTTTAATATAGCAAGCTCAAACATATAAAAAAATTTGGTTTAAGGAGAGGCTACCCTACATTGGAAAGGGAAAGAGGGGAGAAAGGAATAAACATTGTAGAGGTTTGAACTTGCACACTTAAAATTCATGTCCTACATCTTAACCGACTAAGCTATATATCTTCTATTATAAATAGTTTTTTTTTAAGATTATTATAAATAGTTTTAATTATATATAATATTGATAAGTTGTAATTAAGTCAAGAAACTATAAAAAAGAACAGCTCTCTATTAACTCATAGGTCTATGAGACCTAATAATTAACCGAGCGCTATATTTTAACATTTAAAATAGACAACAATATGGGGTACCATACTTTTTTGTCTCTCAGAGTTATCGAGCCCTTAATCATGTTTTGGGTGTGCCGTATAAACATACCATGTCGGGACAACATTTGGTTCTCCAAAAAATGTTTCCGTAATTAACCCACATGGTACAGAATAACTGTATATCGTGGTTATGTTAATATTCATGACTAATGGCAGAATTATATATTTGAAATAGGAGTGAAAAAAAGTATTGTATCTATAATAATAATTATTTTAATTCATCACTAGTGGAAACGACGTCTTTAACGACTAGTTTTAAAAGCGGTTAGACAAAACCTGACGTTATAAAAGAGGCGGTGGTAGTTCCATAATTATCTGGATCATTAAATCACTTTTAACAGCGGTTGTACAATAACCACCGTTAAAATTGACTCTTAACAACAGTTTTACATAAACGTTGTTATAAGTTAGATATTTCCAGAATTTTGTTTGAGGAAAAGACTTTTAACAGCGGTTGGAAATGAAACTGCCGTTAAAAATGACATATAACAAAGGTTGAAAATGAAACCGCCGTTACATGTCTTTAAGTTTTTTACGTATGAACTCAGCAGGTTCCTTATTCACTTCCGCGCCCTAACACACGTACATTTCTTCAACCCCTATTCCTCGTCCTCATCTCCGTGACGCCACCGTGACCACCGTATTTCCTTCGCTCGCTTCCCTTCGTCCTCCATCATCGTCCTCTCACTCCGTTGCTTTCTCGTAAGTTTTCTCTCCCTTTCCTTTTGTTGCGATTTATTTTGCTTTTTATGTGTCTCTGTTTCTGTTTTTGGGTTTCATTGAAGAACATGTTTGTGATTCTATGCGTTTCTGTTTTATCTTGTGATTTTGGAAGTTGATGTTTTTGTGGGTGGTTTTGTTTCATTGTTTTTGAGTTTTTGTTTATGCCTGTTGTCTCTCTTTCTATTTCATATATGCGTCTCTGTTTCATTAATTTTGTGGGTGGTTTTGTGTTTTCTGTTTTGTGTAAAATGTTGTTATGGTTGCTGTTTTGCTTATGGTTCATGCTCATGGTCATGATTGTTTATTTTCCAAGGTGACGATAATATAGTTTGTTAGGGTTTAGATGCTTCTATGAAATGTACTGATCATTGATGCAAGGAAATATCATTAGAGTCCATCTTATTTACAGAACGTAGCTATGGATCGCAGTTGGATGGTTAGTAGATGCACAAGTGATGAGTATCGAAAGGGAGTGGAAGAGTTTTTAGAATTTGATCAAAGAAATCTTCCTGATAGTAATGGAAAGTTTTGTTGTCCTTGTGTCAAATGTGTGAATATGAGAAAATGTGAAGTTAAGGAAATACATACTCATCTTATTTGTGAAGGGATTTGCAAGAATTATACAAGATGGATATGGCATGGTGATGTCTTGTTAAAGCAGTCAAGTGTGTCCCAAACCGAGGAAGTTGATGTAGATATGGAGGACGATTGACTAGAGGACATGATCCGTGAGATTGGTCAAGAGTCTTTTCAGCGGGCAAATCTATATGATACTTTGTGTAGTGATGCGGAGAAGCCTTTGTATCCGGGGTGCACTACTTATACACGGTTGTCGGCAGTGTTGAAATTGTTCAGCGTGAAGGCGAGAAATGGGTGGAGTGATAAAATCTTCACTGAATTACTTGAGTTGTTGAAGAACATGCTTCCAGAAGGCAACACATTGCCAGATCATAACTATGAGGCGAAGAAGGTATTGTGTCCGATGGGAATGGAGTATAAGAAGATACACGCATTCCCTAATTATTGCATATTATATAGGGGTGTGAATGAAGAGTTGCACAATTGCCCCAAGTGTGGGTCATCACGGTACAAAGTGAAGGATGATGATTCTAGTTATGATTTGAACACAAAAGGTCCTCCTTCGAAGGTGTTGTGGCATCTTCCAATAATTCCAAGGTTCAAACGATTGTTCGCTAATGTAGATGACGCAAAGAACATTAGATGGCATGTAAATGATAGGAAACGAGATGGAGTGCTTCATCATCCGGCTGATTTGGTGCAATGGGAGCGAATTGATAGTCTGTTTCCTGATTTCGGAAATGATCCAAGGAACCTTAGGCTTGGACTTGCTACGTATGGAATGAATCTATATGGTACCTTAAGTAGTATTCATAGTTCATGGCACGTTCTCCTCGTAATTTACAACCTACCTCCTTGGTTGTGCATGAAGCGCAAATACGTACATGATGGTATCTATGATGATTTCGGGCCTAAAACAACCGGGAAATGACTTAGATGTTTATCTAAGTCCCTTGATTGAAGACTTGAAAAAGCTATGGGTGGAAAGTGTTGATGTATTTGATGGGTATTCTAATGAGACTTTCAAGATGCGTGCCATCAATGACTTTCCAGCATATGATAACTTGTTTTGGTATAGTATCAAGGGGCATAAAGCATGCCCTATATGTGAAGAGGGCACATGTTTCACTCAATTGAAGCATGGGAAGAAGACAGTTTACCTTGGGCATCGGAGAGTTCTAAGCCGTGATCACCCACATCGTAGATTGAAAAAAGCTGTTAATGGAAGTCAGGACAATGAACCTGCTCCGCTGGCCTTAAATGGAGAACAAGTTTATCAACAAGTGAAGGACATCAATTTTATCTTTGGAAAGAATAAAAAGAAGGCTACTGGGAAAAACATATGGAAGAACAGGTCTATCTTCTTTGATCTTCCATATTGGTGGAAACTTGATGTTAGACATTGTATTGATGTGATGCATGTGGAGAAAAATGTTTGTGATAGTGTAATCGGGACGCTTCTCAACATTCAGGGCAAGACAAAGGATGGTGTGAATGCTCGTCTAGATTTGGTTGCAATGGGTATAAGATCGCAGTTAGCTCCACAATCAAAGGATTGTGAGTGGACATATTTGCCTCCAGCATGTCATACTTTGTCAAAAAAGGAGAGAATGAGTTTTTGTGAGTGTCTACGAAACGTCAAAGTGCCACATGGTTATTGTTCTAATGTCAAGAGGCTTGTCTCAATGAGTCATCTGAAATTAGTTGGCTTAAAGTCTCATGATTGCCACATCTTGATGCAACAACTACTACCTGTGGGTATTCGTGATTGTGCTCCTAAAAATGTTAGACATGCCATAACTAGGTTGTGCTTATTCTTCAATGCTATATGAAGCAAAGTCATTGATCCCAGGAAGTTGGATGAGTTGGAAAAAGAAGCTGCCATTATCTTGTGCCAATTGGAGATGTATTTTCCTCCTTCATTTTTTGACATCATAGGTTCACTTAATTGTTCATCTTGTGAGGGAGATTAGATTGTGTGGCCCTGTTTATTTAAGGTGGATGTACCCAATTGAGCGATGCATGAAGATCTTGAAAGGCTATGTGAAGAATCAACATCGTCCAGAAGCATCTATTGTTCAAAGGTACGTTGCAGAAGAAGCAATTGAGTTTTGTTCAGACTACCTTTATGAAACGGAACCTATAGGGATTCCTAAGCTTACTCATGATGGAAGATGTGAAGGTAAGGGTACACGTGGTGAAACTGTTATAAGCAAAGGTCGGGAGGAAGTTCTTCAAGCACATTTGTATATATTGAATAACATTGATGTAGTTCATCTTTACTTAGCTGAGCACAAAAGGAAAGTCAAGGAAGAAAACTCTTGAATGAACGAAAAGTGGTTGTTGAACAAGCATAATAGGACTTTCCTACAATGGTTTAAAAATGAAATTATGAAGGGTGGTAGTACTGCTTCTAATACATTAAAATGGCTAGCACGTGGGCCTAACTTTAATGTCATATGTTGGAGCAGTTACGACATCAATAAGTTTTCAATTTATACAAAGTCTCTGGATGACAAGAGTACCATACAAAATAGTGGGGTTACGATCGTGGCTAAGTCCATACACTTCTCTAGTTCAAAAGATACAAATCCCATTATGGCACCCGTCTCTTACTTTGCTGTCATTGAAGAAATTTTGGAAGTCGCTTACACTAAATTCATAGTGACAGTTTTTAAATGTAAGTGGGTTGACAGTAAAAGTGGTGTACAAATCGATGAATTAGGATTTACATTGGTAGACCTTAAGAAGGTTGGTCATACGGAAAAGCCTTTCATCATGGCTTCCCAAGCAAAACAAGTATTTATATCAATGATCCTTCTAACAAAAAGTGGTCAGTGGTTCTCCAAAGAAAAAGCATGCATAATGGTAGTGATGAAAAAGCAAGATTCAACTCTTGATATGCCTGAGACTCCTTCTTTCTCATCACGGATGCCTAATTTCATTAAGGAAAATGTGGTGGACAATGTACTTGCCACTCGTGATGATCATGATGAAGGGATATTGATCTGACTATATTGTAAGTTATGAATGTTTATTTTTATTTTGCATCATAGTGTAATTAATGATTATTTAAACAATGTTAATTATTTATTTTTTGTTTATGTTGATGTCTTAATTTAACTAATGTTGAATCTCTATCTGAACTTGTGCAGGCTTTGGCGGAACAAAGTTAATGGAGCGCGGATATAGATTTTGAGCACAATGCATAGATTTATGTTTTAGGTACTTAGAACTTATATTATTTGTGTATGTGATAGATAATGAATTTTGGATGATCTTAACAGTCTGGATGCTTTTGTGTGTGTATCTATGAAATATTGCTGGTACATTGAAACTGAAACAAAACAATTTATAAAAAAAAAACCCTTGTATCAGTGGTTCTTAGGAGAACCGATGTTATAAGTTAGCTTTTAACAGCGGTTTCAATAAACAACCGACGTTACAAGTCACTTATTTATTGTCATGATATTCAAACTGACAATTGAAAAGGCGGGCGTGAGTGAGCAACAACATGAGGCATGGCGACCTAGATGGAGCAACTAATTTCAACTATTCAGAATCCATTTCTTTAGCACTTGGTTGCATTCAATGCAGGTTATTTATTGAGATTTAAGTTGATTGTTTGAATGTTTTATCTTTCTTTTTAATCTATCTGCCAAGACATCTTCTTTTCCATGTGAAGTTGAAAGGGGAAGCTCCCAAAACTACAGGCCCTTTAAACCTACAGTTTAAATTTTCATGTGAGGTAACTGCTTTGCCTTTGTCATCCTGAATGTAGCTGAAATTTGTAAATTTGTGTGAGCATTTACTTTTTATAAAAATAAGTGAAGTGTATAGTTGAACTAATTTTTACCGGCCCTTTTAAGTTCTTTTTGGCATGCCTTTCATTTCATGTATCTTGCATTAAGCTAAGATTGGTTTTTAAGTAAAAGAGTATGCCATACATTTTCAAAGAGTAAGGGAAATGGTGACATGTGAAAATTTTGTATTCACGGGCAATACACCAAAGAAAGTGAATCTTTATTCTTAAGTAATTATTTTTACTTTTGTGATTATCAAATTGCCATATTGATCAAAGGTTTATGTTGGCACTATCGCCTATTTGATTCTTTCCTTTGATCAATTCTACTTTCCTATTTGTGTGCAGGTCATGAAAGCTTATATATGCTTTAAACAAAGCCTGGGTAATAGGTTTTTTATTGGGACATTTTTATGTTTAGGGCATTGTTTCTGGCTCCAGTAAGTGCTCTAACCAATGCCCAATATCTACTATGATCTTAAAAATTTCAAAGATTGAGAAACAAGAATTTAGAATTTTGATTAACAAGGAGGGTATGCTTTAACAAAAGGTTAACTTGGCTTTTCTATTTGTCTCAATTAACAGTAACTTGCCTAGATCACTAAGTTATGAACATTACTATGAGCAATAGATATGGCTTCATGTATAATGAGTTGGGGCAGATAGTTTATAATTTTTATAAAACAAACATCTGTGGAAGGATCTCTATTTAGGAAGAATAAAAGCTTATTTTGATTTGGTAATTGAGTTGAAAAACATGTTATGTTGCTTATGTTTGTAGGCCATGAAAGAAAGTCTGAATGATCATGCACAGAGCTTTGGAAATCTCAGGGATGCTGCCAGTACTTAGTGAAGGATTGAAATGATGAATATTTTTATTTTAGTCTATGACCTTGACCTCAGTTTTGCATGTAAACTCTTCATTTTTATTTCTTCAATGGTGTTGTAACTAATAGTATAAGAGAGAACGGATCATGTTAGACTTTTTAGTACCCAATGAGGCCTCAGAGACTTTCAAGATGAGCTTTGACTTGATCTACTATCTCAATTATAGTGATTACATTCTTGGGTTTATCATTTTTTTTAACCCGGATATCCCCCGGCCGAGAGTCAAAGACTAATACTGAGATCCATTTAAGGGGTTGATCTCTTCCAACAGATGTTTTTCCATACGCATAAGCCACGAATCGAATGCCTGACTACATGTTTAAGAGACCCAGTTATTTACCAACTGTGTCACACCATGTTGGTTGGGTTTATCATTTTACCTATAAATCCTTTTGCCTTGTTTGAGTTTGATCTGTGTTTTGACTGCCATGACTATGTGCTTCGATAGAATTAGCAAAGTTGCATTGAATTTGTAAAAACTTTTTGTAACGTTTACAATTATGGGATTAACATCCTTCCACTATGTCATTTTATTTTCTATTTTTGTTTAAATTATTATCATTCTTTTTTTTTTAATAATGATTTTGGCAATGATTCCTAAATTTTATCATTCTAATTCATTCACATAAAAAAAAAATTTTGGACGTATTAATTTTATCATTTCTAATTTCTATGGTCTGGCTAATTTGATTATTTTTTTACTTGATCATTATATTTTACTTGACTTGTGTTATAGTCCTTACCAACTTTTTTTTTTACTAAAAAGATATTCATTCATTCAAATTGATAAAATACATCGAACAACACAAATCCAACATCGCTAAAAACCGAAAAGGATGAATCTGCGAACAAACTCACAGCACCCAGGTTAATAGCATAACACGGCAAAATCAAAATGCCTACAAAAGTAACAAAATCAAAGTCACCGGAATACCCATGTCTCCGGACAAAATCAAAGTCGCAGTGCTTCAGAGAATTAGAGAGAATGAGAGTCACTGAGAGAATTAGAGAGTGGAATCCTAGAACACAGCTTCCACCTGGTAGGTTAAAATCTTTCTTCTTCACACACTTCCCAAACAGATGTAGCCATCTTGATATTTGGAAATTTTTTCTAAAGTGGGGAAAAGTATTAGAAGTGTATATTTCAGAAAAAAGGGATAAATGGGGGAATAGGTTTGGTTTTTTTCAAGTTCCTGGATGTAGACAATGTGAAGGTTTTGGAGAATAACCTAGCCTCTATATGGATCGATAATTATCATTTGAAGGCAAACTTATCGAGATTTGAAAAAAAGCCACTTGCTGTCAGAGGTAGGGTTCAACAACCTGCATTCAAAGCAAAGCTGTTGGGACAACAAGAGAGAGCAGATCAGTCCTTTTCAAAGGTGGTTAAGGATGGAGTTTATGGTAGAAACTTCAATAACTCATTTCCCCAAATGGACAAAGAAAAGGTTGGTGAAGACAGAGCTGGTAATGAATGGAGGGGACTGTCATATAACGTTAAGGAAGAGGATATGCAGTGGCTGAGAGAATCGTATGTGGGGCAAACCTTCAATATGGAATGTACCCTAAACATTCAGGACAATCTACATAGGTCAGGTGTTTTTACAATAAAAACAATTCCTTTGGGGGGAACCTATGTTCTATTGCTGCTTGAGGGCAGGGTTAACCTAGAAAAAAGTTTGGAGGATGCAAGTAATGAATTTTCCAAATGGTTTGTTGATGTGCGGCCATGGGAACCAAGGTTTGTGGTTAATGAGAGGTTGGTTTGGCTCAACGTCAGCATGAAGAACTCTTCAAGACCTTAGCTGGAATGGTGGGTAAGTTTGGTGCTTTAGACAGGAAAATGAAGTCAAAGGCTAGACTTGATGTGGCTAGAATGCTCATTACTACAACTGCACTCGAAGCCATCAATAAGAAGGTGGTAGTAAAGATAAATGATAATCTTTAGAGTATCAGAATGATGGAGGAGTGTTTTGGGGAGGTGATGTGGAATTTGAAGGTGCCTAAGGAGATTTTCCATGGCAGTGGGAGTGGGTCCTCGCAGTGGAGTGACTCTGTTATCGATAGCTTGCTTGACTTGCCGGAAACAATATTGTCCGGTGAGGGTATGGTGGAAGATGATCGAAGTCAAAATTCAATTTTTGAAAACTTAGCTTCCCGAGGTGTTGTACCAGAAGCTATGCTGGACCCTGTGGATGGTGCAGTAAGTAGAGTGGCTGAAACGAAAGATGTGGCAGGAGTGTCTGAGGATGGGACATCTTCTGGAGGTTGCATAAAAGGTGGGTACGACTGGAAAGTTGAGAAGCTTCCTAATGGTGAAGAAAGGATAACTAACATTTATTTTGGCCCAGAAGCTAAGAGTCCAGTCGAAACAAAAAAACGGTGGGCCTCAAAATCGGACTTAAATGTTGGCCTAACTGGGTCAAAGGAGTCAAATGGAGCTGGGCTTAAAACATGTTCAGCCCAAATGGAAACATTTTATTTTCCAGATCCAATTAAACCCTCAGCCAAGAGGGACAGGCGGTACAAAGGAAAGGGATTAGTTAGTAAGAAATCTGGTTTGTGGATCCCTCCATGGGGTTCATTTGGGCTACAAAGATTAAAGGAAAAGCGGGTGAGCCGGTCTCGGTTTGGAGGGCACATGAAAGGCAAGCTGGGTGTTGGGGTTAATGGTACTTCTAGCAGGGTGGACGAGTTTTCTACTCAAGAAAGCACAATTGGGACTCCTATTCCAATTACAAGGTTTTCAAGTAGCGATGATATTGTAAGTCCAGACTCTTCCTCTGTAGATAAACAGTCTACTCAAGTTGTTGCGGGCGATGGTGGAGTTTTGGCTCAATTAATTACTCATCGTGCTGGGTCAGAGCCTGAGCCTCAGGGTTCTAAAGTAGGTCAAGCGCCTAGTGTTGGGTCTTGTTGCGTGATTTTTAGAATAAAGGCAAGTGCACCTCGTCGCAATCAAATAATACGGTGGTAAGACCGGTTATCGTATCCACAGGGATTGGTTGTCAATTACCAATTCACAAACTTAACAACTATTTAGACTAAAATAAAGTATGAGAGATTAAAACAGAAAATAAAGAAAGCAAAACAATATTTTTGGTCTTTTGGGAATTTTATCGAACACTTGGAAGGCAAACAGAGATGTGGCTAAGATTGTTAGGGTTAGGCTACACTAATCCTCCCTTAATTGCAATGAAATGGTAATCAACACAAGCACTACTTCAATTATGACAATCAAGCCTTTTCTAAAGTACTCAAGCCTAATGTCTTAGGTGCATTGAGCCTAAAACCCCAAATCAAACCCTAATGTCTTAGGTGGATTAATCTGTGATTTTGCATTAAGTCAAGACTTATAAGATTGCAAGCATTCAACACCTATGTCTAGATTCTTGAACTACTTGGCATATGATTCATGAGCATGCCTTAACACCAACCTTTCAGTCATCTATCAAAGCAACATATCATTCCTATGGGTAGCTAATCCAAGGAAAGCATTAAGAACAGAATCACATACTCATAAGGAAATAGAAACTTGCATTAAAACACCAAATCAAATACAACAAGTTCAGAAAAGCTACATCTAACCCCAACAATGGGGATTTAACTACTCATGATAAAAGGAAATACAAAAGAGAATGAGAAAAGGGATGGAGAACACTCATAGACAAGCTTCCTCCATTCCCAGAGCAAGGAAATCTCCCCTTCTAGGGCTGGAACCCTATCTCAGCCGCAGCCTCCAAGTCCCCAAGTGCTCCTCCACCAAAAGCTCTCTCTTTTCTGCCCTAAAACAGCCACTTATACCAGTCAGTGCTGCGCGCATTCGCGAGGCGAGACATGTCTCGCGAGGCGAATATTAAAAATCTGCTTCAGAGAATTGAACTCTCGCGAGGCGAGAGTTTCTTCGCGACGCGAGACCGAAAGGTTTTTCTTCAATACGCCCGTGAGGAGCATCAGGGCCTGGGCGTGATGGTTTCTGTTTGCAGACTCGCGAGGCGAGAAATGGGTTCGCGAGGCGAACCAGAAAGGCTTGCATTTTCTCCAACAGTCAGCTTTCAGGGTCGCGGGGCGAATCCAGGCTCGCGGGGCGAATCACCAGAATTCTGTTTGGCTCAATTTCTTCTCTTTTTAGGCTCTTTTTCATCCAAGCTGCATCAAGGCTAATTTCTGAGCATTTTTCCATTAAATCCTGCAAAACAACACACAGAAACCACCTCATCCGTTCCAAAGGAAAAACTATACAAAATCAACACTAAATTGGCCTAACTATATGCAAATGCATGCGGAAATGTACATGGAAAATGAGGTGAAATCACACTCATCAAATCACCCCAAGCTTAAGACTTTGCTTGTCCTCAAGCAAAAACTAAGGCCAGAAGAGATAAACAGTCAAAGCGTGGATAGTGAACCAAGAACCCGAGTAAATGATCCAAGCAATAGGCAATTCAAACAATTCAGCAATAGACAATCAATTCAAGTCCAATTAGGGGCTTAAGTTTCCTAGACTCACATTCTCACTGATTCGGGCACTCTTGCTCACTTGAAGCTCACCCCAAGCTTGTTTATCTGCTTGGCTCTCTTTCTTGCCTCACTCATTCAAGTGTTCAAGTATATATAACAATTCGCTCCATTTTCCTCAAGGAATGATTCCTACCATATGCTTGACTATCAACCAAATCTCTACTTTATTAATGAAAACAATTTAGAATCAAGAGGTCTTTTATTTGGTTGTAACATGGCCATGGGATTAATCTTTAGGTGGGGATAACAAGAAAAGGATATTTCAAAAGGCTACATAAGCATCAAGCATTGCAAAGCATGACCTTCTAAAATACCTTCTTGGGTTTTCAATTTACTTTCCACCTTTCTTTTCTTTCTTTGCTTTTTATTTCACATTTTCTTTTTGTCATCCCCCTCTCTATTTTTATTTCTTTTTTCTTTTTTTTTCTATTTTATTTGGAGAAGGGGAGATTTTTTTTCAACTCAAAAGAATTTTTAATTTTTTTTATCTGATTCTTTCATCCCAAATTTTCAACTACCTTTTTCACCCTTTTGTAATACTTTAGAAGGTCCTATCAAGCATCATTCAACAATATATTTCAAGGTACCAAGAAAAGCATTTTATTCATTCAGGCTCAAAATTGGGCAACTAAGGGGTAGCATTTCATCATTCAAAACTCAGAAGGCCAGAAAAATACCTATTGCCTCAATCATTTTCAAAAATGTTTTCAAAAATTTTCAAGCTTTAAAATGGTTTCAAGTCAAGTTCTAGAGAAATTCATCCAAGAGGAGCAACACTCAACACAAAGAATGGGGCAGATTTAGTGAGTACCCCCTAATGGCTCAAAAGCTCACAATTATCAGTTCAAGAACCAGTGAGAAACACAAGTCTAAAGAAACATATGCTAATCATCAACTATCCAAGATCATCTCAAGCATATTCATTTGCAGCCATATCACAAGAATAAACAGAATTGGGTTCAAGAATTCACTATCACAAAAAAAAAAAATTTGGCACTTAGCTCTTACAATCATAAGCTCAATCGAAGCAAGGGTAACCGAATCATGCGATCATGCAAACTTAAGCCTATATGAATGCAATATTTACAATGCAAACTTAAGCCTATATGAATGCAATATTTACAATGCAAGCAAAAAGATTACCCCTACCCCAAGCTTAAAGATTTACATTGTCCCCAATGTAAACAATCAAGTTGGAGAGAGGAAAAATAAAATAAAACAAAAATTGGAACGGCTTACCGAGGCGGTAGCGGGTGCTGACTTTGCATTCCAGTCAGAAACTGCCTGAGAATTGGGTGCTTTTTCTTGTCATCTTGCTCTTCCCTTCCTTCTTTCCCTGAAATTACTTGGCAATTTTATTAGTAAAAGAAAACTCTTGAGCTTCTCAAATTATTCAAGAGTTTAAAATCAAAAATCAAATCTAACTAAACAAAAAGGAAAAAGGAAAAGGAAAAGAAAAATTGGGTTGCCTCCCAATAAGCGCTTCTTTAATGTCACTAGCTTGACTTATTGAAAAGCATCACCTGGATCCTCCTCCCGGATCAAATGGAAATTGGGATGGTGATTGTAGCAGTAAAATAACTTTATTCTCAATTCCACCCAGCCATTGGGTGGAAATTCCATTGACCTTTACAATTATAAACTCACTTCCTCTCGGGTCAAATGGAATTGTCAAGAGGAAGTGTGACAGACAAGTGGGAGGGGCTAACTTACCAATGTCCACACATGCATGCAAGCCAACATATTTATCTAGTGCAGTAAAATCAGATTGCTCAGCATGCATGGTGGAAGGAGTGCTATCTAGATGCCCTGCCTCCTCACTTGTTGTTTCCCAAGGATTTGTGGAAGGTAATTCCTCTTGTTGTGATTCACTCACCACCCCCACTTCGTTTTCAATTTGGTCCATTCCCATAACCAGATTTTTCTCAACTTCCACTTCATGTGGCTCTATGGGAATCATACATGGTGGTGGAGGTGGTAAATAAGAACAAAAGGTCTCCCAATCCTCCTCGGTATATATATATATAAGCTCACCAGTCATAGGATCGACTCGTGATGGGATGTTATGAGATAGAGAAAACTCCTCGAAGAATTCCCCCAAATTTATATCGTCATCCCACCACAAGTTGTCCTCCAAAACATGACTGGAAGCTTCCTTATCAGGTGGATAATAAAATTTTGTCATGATTTTCGTCCACCTTGCAAAAACAAAACTCCAAACAAAAAAAATGAAATATACACAGAAAATAGAAATAAAAAAAAATAAAAATGTCTAAATTAGTTGCCTCATTTGTTACTAATGATATTGACAAAGCCAATCCCCGGCAACGGCGCCAAAAACTTGTTGCGTGATTTTTAGAATAAAGGCAAGTGCACCTCGTCGCAATCAAGTAATACGGTGGTAAGACCGGTTATCGTATCCACAGGGATTGGTTGTCAATTACCAATTCACAAACTTAACAACTATTTAGACTAAAATAAAGTATGAGAGATTAAAACAGAAAATAAAGAAAGCAAAACAATATTTTTGGTCTTTTGGGAATTTTATCGAACACTTGGAAGGCAAACAGAGATGTGGCTAAGATTGTTAGGGTTAGACTACACTAATCCTCCCTTAATTGCAATGAAATGGTAATCAACACAAGCACTACTTCAATTATGACAATCAAGCCTTTTCTAAAGTACTCAAGCCTAATGTCTTAGGTGCATTGAGCCTAAAACCCCAAATCAAACCCTAATGTCTTAGGTGGATTAATCTGTGATTTTGCATTAAGTCAAGACTTATAAGATTGCAAGCATTCAACACCTATGTCTAGATTCTTGAACTACTTGGCATATGATTCATGAGCATGCCTTAACACCAACCTTTCAGTCATCTATCAAAGCAACATATCATTCCTATGGGTAGCTAATCCAAGGAAAGCATTAAGAACAGAATCACATACTCATAAGGAAATAGAAACTTGCATTAAAACACCAAATCAAATACAACAAGTTCAGAAAAGCTACATCTAACCCCAACAATGGGGATTTAACTACTCATGATAAAAGGAAATACAAAAGAGAATGAGAAAAGGGATGGAGAACACTCATAGACAAGCTTCCTCCATTCCCAGAGCAAGGAAATCTCCCCTTCTAGGGCTGGAACCCTATCTCAGCCGCAGCCTCCAAGTCCCCAAGTGCTCCTCCACCAAAAGCTCTCTCTTTTCTGCCCTAAAACAGCCACTTATACCAGTCAGTGTTGCGCGCATTCGTGAGGTGAGACATGTCTCGCGAGGCGAATATTAAAAATCTGCTTCAGAGAATTGAACTCTCGCGAGGCGAGAGTTTCTTCGCGACACGAGACCGAAAGGTTTTTCTTCAATACGCCCGTGAGGAGCATCAGGGCCTGGGCGTGATGGTTTCTGTTTGCAGACTCGCGAGGCGAGAAATGGGTTCGCGAGGCGAACCAGAAAGGCTTGCATTTTCTCCAACAGTCAGCTTTCAGGGTCGCGGGGCGAATCCAGGCTCGCGGGGCGAATCACCAGAATTCTGCTTGACTCAATTTCTTCTCTTTTTAGGCTCTTTTTCATCCAAGCTCCATCAAGGCTAATTTCTGAGCATTTTTCCATTAAATCCTGCAAAACAACACACAGAAACCACCTCATCCGTTCCAAAGGAAAAACTATACAAAATCAACACTAAATTGGCCTAACTATATGCAAATGCATGCTGAAATGTACATGGAAAATGAGGTGAAATCACACTCATCAGGTCTGCTCAAAACAATTTTTCTGGGGTTTCTCCGCCCGAGCAAGCTGTGAACAGGCAGTCTGGGTCAGATTTTCAGGCTGAAGATTCAGTTATAAGAAGGTGCAATAGTATGTCCCTTGTAAAAAAGGGCGATTCAGCGGCGAAAAAAATTTGGGGTTTATGCAAGCGAATTGGTGCAACTTACTCAGGCCAGGATGCGGCAATGATTAATTTTGTAGATGCGCTTGAGACCAGAGATAGAGAGCCCGAGTCGGGTTCTGGCGATGTTAACGGTTCTCCATGAAGATAGTCTCCCTGAATATAAGAGGTCTGGGGGGGATGTTGAAGAAACAAAAAATAAGGTCTCTAATTAGGAGTGAGGAAGCTGATTTTATGGCAATACATGAGACGAAGATGGAGCAGGTAGATAGAGCACTCTGTGAATCTTTATGGGGTGACACAGAAGTTAATTGGGCGTGAACTCCTTCGGAAGGTAATTCCGGAGGGATTATCAGTCTATGGAATTGTGAGCTTTTCACTCTGGCTTATACTTTTTCAGGTAAAGGTTTTTTGGGGGTGTGTGGGGTATGGAATAAATCAAATATTTCATGTACTGTGATCAATGTTTATGCTCCATGTAATTTTTCTGACAAGAAAAAGTTGTGGGAAATACTTTTAATGTCTAAAGGGGTTTCGGTGGGGATTTGTGGTGTGTGGTTGGTGATTTCAATTCAGTTAAAAACAGTTCAGAGAGGAGAGGTGTGGGTCAAAACTTGCAGGTGTCAGAAATGAAAAGGTTCCAGGAATTTATACAAGATATGAATTTGATCGATTTGCCAGTGCTTGGTAGGAGATTTACATGGTTCAAGCCTGATGGCTCAGTGGTCAGTAGAATTGATCGGTTCTTAATTGATTTCTGATGGGTGGATCAATCTATGGAAAACTGTTGCTCAGTGGGTAGGTGACAGGGATGTTTCCGATCATTGCCCAATAGTGCTAAAAGGGGAATCTTACAATTGGGGACCGAAGCCATTTAGGTTCAACAATTGTTGTCTTAAACATCCTGATTTCAAGAGTTTTGTGGAAAATGCATGGGCAAATTGCAGTGTTCATGGCAGAAGTATATATTGCTTCAAGGAGAAATTGAATAAGCTTAAGGAGGGCATCAAGGTCTGGAATATAGAGGTGTTTAGTAACTTGGATGTTAAAATAAAAGACTTAACTGCAGATCTTATGGAATCGGATGCTCAGGCAAGTACTACAAACCTATCAACTGAGGAAATTGTTAAAAGAAGGCATATTACAAATGATTTGTGGAAGATAAAGGGTATGAAGGATAATCTTATGTATCAAAAGGCAAGACTTAGGTGGATTAAGGAAGGTGATTCAAATTCTTCTTATTTTCATTCATGTGTGAACTATCGGAGGAGAAAAAGTAATTTTATGGCTATTCAATCAGGTAACTCGTGGGTTGAAGGGGTATCTAATGTTAAAGAGGCGGTTAGGTCCCATTTCCAAAACCTTTATTCAGGTCACGTGCATCCAAGACCCTTGCTAGATGGGCTGCAGTTCAGTCGTCTATCCATGGAAGATAATGATATGCTATGTGCTCAGTTCACATTACTAGAAATCAAAGAGGCGGTTTGGGCTTGTGATGGGGATAAAAGCCCGGGTCCAGATGGTTTCAATTTTACATTCTTTAGGAATTTTTGGTCTTCTATTGAGAACGATATTGGGTTGTTTTTCAATGAATTTTACTGTAACTCAGCATTACCGAGAGGGATCTGTTCTTCTTTCATTGCTTTGGTTCCTAAACGTGATAATCCCCAGTTTATTAATGACTTTAGGCCCATCTCTCTTATTGGGTCAATTCATAAGATCATTATGAAAATTCTGGCAGCAAGACTAAATAGGGTCATTGGAGGATTAATCTTTAATGCTCAGTCCGGGTTCATCTCTGGAAGGCAAATTCTTGATGGAGTTTTGGCAATTAATGAGCTTGTGGATGTTGCAAAGAAGAAGGGTCAAGACTGTTTTATAATGAAGGTAGACTTTGAGAGAGCCTACGACTCAGTAAACTGGGATTTCCTTAGGTACATGTTGGGCAGAATGGGTTTTGGACAAAAATGGATGAGTTGGCTGGAGGCCTGTGTTTTCTCTAGTCGAGTGTCTGTGTTGGTGAATGGGAGTACTACAGAGGAAGTGGATATGCAGAAGGGTCTTCGTCAAGGTGACCCACTGGCACCCTTCCTTTTTCTGATTGTGGCGGAAGGTCTTGGGAGGTTGATGGAAAGAGCTGTTCATACAGGTACCGCTTCTGTTCAAAGATTTCTAGAGATGTTGTGTACCTAGTAAGGTCTTGGCGTTCTCTTGGAAAGTACTTCTAAATCGTTTCCCTTCAAGGCTGAACCTACTCCGGAGAGGTGTGATCCAGGGAGCAGAACATTTCAAGTGTGTACTCTGTGGAGTTGAGGTGGAGTCTGCAGACCACCTATTCCTAAGGTGCCCTTTTACTATGCAAATATGGCTTTGGCTATATAGCTGGTTGGGTATATCATTAGTATTGCCTAATGATAATGAAAGTCACTATCTGATGCATAAGGGCCTTCTAAGAGGGTATAAGGTTAAGAAATTTAAGACCTTATTTTGGCACACTTGTGTTTGGTCGATTTGGTTACTTAGAAATGAGGCAATTTTTAAAGAGAGCGTGGTAGATTTCATGTCTTTAATAGAATTGATTAGGCAATCTTGGCTCTGGGTGTTAGCTAAAAAAGGTGCCTTGAAATACACGAGCAGAGATTGGGCAGTTTGCCCGTTGGAGTGCCTGAGTTGATGGAGAGGGTATGCTTCTGCTGTTCGCGTCTTCAATCGGTTTGCTGGGAGTAAATTTATTGGGAGGCTAGGGCAATCTTAATTAGCCGAACTAGGTGCATCTCTACAAAGGACTAAAGCTGGTGGATGCAAGGCAGCAAAATTCAGCAGGGTCTTTACAGACTACTTGATTCTTAAAAGGATGGAAGTCTATTGCAGATTTGGTTTACAAATCCATTGCCATTTTGCTAACAGTTGGCCATTTAATGTGCGACAATCGGGACATTAAGATATGGCTTAGATGGATACTGTAATGTTGCCATAGCTGGACAACTTATGGAATTCTGCTACAAAATTGCTCTGCTGGTGCTGTATGCTGTAGGTGGGAAATGAATTGTAGGGGCATGCTGTTACTGTTTTTGACTATAATCTGGTTTGCTGTGCTTATGATTCGGCTGGTATTTCCATCCATTTTTAGAACCTGGAGGCTGATACATACATCAGGTGGGATTTGATTTTTTTTTTGAATGGGAGCTCTATATATTTTTTGTTATGAAGATGGATCAACAATAGTTAGTTAGCTAAGACTCTTGCCTTGTAACAGAAATATGTTGTAAAACTATTAGCTGTGTGATACCTATATTTGTAACTAAAGTTGGTTAGTTTCAATGGTTAGTTAGAGGTTGTTAATCTCCACAACCATACTCAGGAAGTTGAGTGTGCATAGGTGTATATAAGTCTCAGCTGGTGTAATTTTGTAGTATGATTCTTTAGGTTCAATTGTGATCAAACTCTGAGTGTGTGTGCAAGTGAGGTGAGACTGTTTTGTGAAAATCTCCCTAGAAGCCTTGCTGCAGTTTTTCGCTATGCAGTTGTGATCATTGAGAAGGAATAAAGATTGGCTACAGTGTGGATGTAGGGGACCTTAATTGCCCTGAACCACGATAATCTTCTGTTTGTTTTGCTTTTATCATTGATACTGTGTGTGTGTGTTTTTTTTCTTTCTTCTTGCGGCACGCATCACAACCGCTGCACTTTGCAATCATTCTTCTCGTTTCGCAACAATTCTTCTTGCTGTTCTGCAACAATTCATCTCAGTTTTGCAACAATTGGCATCAAGAGCCAGGTTCTTGGAGGGATTCTACGATGGGAACAAGATTTGATGTGGAGAAGTTCACAGGGGAAAATGATTTCAGCTTGTGGAGGATCAAGATGCAAGCTCTTCTTGTTCATCAAGGGCTTGACGATGCACTACAAGGAGCCTCTAAGCTTCCACCTACACTGTCAGACAAAGAAAAGAAAGATTTGCTCAGTAAAGCTCATAGCACAATCATTCTTTCTCTTGGTGATGAGGTCCTTCGAGAGGTAGTGAAGAAAAATCTGCAGCAGGATTTGGCTGAAACTTGAGAGCCTCTGTATATGACCAAATCCCTAACCAACAAGTTGTACTGAAGAAAAGACTGCATCAGCTGAAGATGGAAGAAGGTTCTTCTATCAAAGAACATGTTTCTTTGTTCACAAAGGCAGTTCTTGATCCGAAAAGTGTAGATGTGAGGATAGAAGAGGAGGATCAAGCAAGAACGCGCTACTATGTTCCCTTCCACCATCTTTTGAAAAATCTGGTGGATACCATGCTGTTTGGGAAAGATTCACTCACCTTGGAGGAGGTTAAAGCTACCTTGAATTCTCGAGAATTAAAGAAAAAGATAACAGAGAATAAAGGTGAAGGTGGAGACCCTGAGGCATTGATGGCTAGAGGAAGATCCGAAAGGAGGGATTCAAAGAGCAAGAACAAGAGGAGGTCCAAATCAAGGAACAAGAAGGCCTGCTACTATTGCAAGAAAGAGGGCCATTTCAGAAAAGAATGCCCTGAAAGGAAGAAGAAGAACAATGGCAAATACAATGATGAATCTGACATAGCAGTGCTGGCTGATGGATATGAAAGTGCTGAAATTCTCTACATTTCAACTGAAAAGCACAGTGAGCAATGGATTCTAGATTCGGGTTGCTCATTCTATATGACACCCAATCTGGAATGGTTCAGCTCCTATAAGGAAATAGATGGAGGGAAGGTTCTCATGGGAAACAATATGGCATGTAATTTCATTGGCATTGGAACTGTTAAGTTGAAGCTGCAAGATGGATCTGTACAGCTGCTCCCTGATGTGAGGCATGTTCCTGAGCTCAAAAGGAACCTACTCTCTTTGGGAATGCTAGATCAATCTGGATGCTCATTCAAAGGAGAAGATGGAACTTTAAAGGTATTCAAAGGCTCATTACTAGTAATGAAGGGTACAAGGCAGAATGGCCTTTACAAATTGCAAGGTAATACCATCTTGAACTCAGCTGGCCTAGTCTCTATTTCTGATATGAATGCTACCAAGCTTTGGCATTATAGATTAGGTCATGTTAGTGAGAAAGGGCTAGAAGAACTACATAAACAAGGATTGATTGGAAATGGGAATTATCAGAAGCTAAGATTTTGTGAACATTGTGTATATGGAAAACAAAAGAGAGTTAGTTTCAATAATGCAACTCATACAACTCAGGGTATCCTAGATTATGTACATTCTGATATTTGGGGGCCAGCCAGGGTACCTTCATTAGGAGGAGCAAAATATTTCATAACTTTCATTGATGATTGGTCTAGGAAAGTGTGGACCTATCTGTTGAAACATAAGAATCAGGCTTTCAAGTGTTTCAAACAATGGAAATTGCTTGTTGAGAATCAAACTGGTAGGCATGTGAAGTTGCTCAGAACTGATAATGGCCTTGAATACTTAACTGAGGAATTCAATGAATTTTGCAAAGATAATGGAATAAGAAGACACAAGACTGTTAGATTAACCCCTCAGCAAAATGGCCTTACTGAAAGGATGAATAGGACCATTTTGGAGAGGGTGAGATGTATGTTGTCCAATGCAAAATTGGCAAAGGGTTTTTGGGGAGAGGCTGTGAATACAGCATGCTACCTAATAAACAGGTGCCCTTCAAGTGCAATTGAGTTCAAAACACCAGAGGAAAAATGGACAGGAAAAGCTCCAAGCTATGAGAACTTAAGGATATTTGGATGCACTGCATATGTTCATTCTAATCAAGGCAAACTTGAACCTAGAGCTAACAAGGGAATCTTCTTAGGCTATCTGGAAGGAGTGAAGGGATATAAAGTGTGGTTGCTAGATCCTGCAGGTCCCAAATCAATTATCAGCAGGGATGTCTTATTTAGAGAAGAAGACATGATAGCAGATGATCAACAGAAGTATAATTCAATTCAGAATGGTTCTCAAACTGAGAAGAACAGACAGTATGATCAGGGAATCAGGTTGGAGGTGGAGAAACTTGCAGAAACAGCAGGTCCAGCAGAGGACAGAAGTGAAGCTTCTCATCAGGAACCTATGACTTCATCAATTCCTGAACCTGCTGATACCTCATACAATCTGGTCAGAGACAGACAAAGGAGGCAGATTAAAGCTCCTGAAAGATTTGGTTATGCTGATCTCATAGCCTATGCTTTGAGTATAGAAATTGATGATCAAGGCTCAGAACCAATTTCTTACAAAGATGCAGTTTCCAGAACTGACAGTGATCAGTGGAGATCAGCAATGCAAGATGAGTTTGACTCTTTAATGAAGAATGATACTTGGAAACTTGTTGAAAAGCCAGCAAAACAGAAAGTTGTAGGGTGCAAATGGATTTTCAAAAGGAAACCAGAAGAAGCAGGAATGGATAGCTACAGGTACAAAGCAAGGCTTGTGGCTAGGGGTTTCACACAAAGAGAAGGAATTGACTATAATGAGATTTTTTCTCCAGTTGTGAAGCATACAAGCATTCGAATCATCTTGGCACTAGTTGCAGTTCACAACCTCGAATTGGAGCAAACGGATGTAAAAACAGCCTTTTTACATGGAAACCTAGAAGAGACAATCTATATGAATCAACCTGAAGGATATGAGGTAAAAGGGAAAGAGGAGATGGTATGTTTGCTGAAGAAATCTTTGTATGGACTGAAACAGTCCCAAAGCGATGGTACAAAAGATTTGATTCTTTTGTAATGTCAAATGGTTTCAGCAAAAGCTCCTATGACAGCTGTGTCTACTTCAGAAAATTGAAGCCTAATTGTTTCATCTACTTGTTGCTCTATGTAGATGACATGTTGATTGCAAGTGCAGATATAAAAGCCATCAAAGAATTGAAGAATCTGCTGCAATCTGAGTTCGAAATGAAGGATTTGGGGGCTGCAAGGAGAATACTGGGAATGGATATTATCAGAAAAAGAAGTGAAGGTCTGTTATATCTATCTCAGTCAAGCTATGTGCAGAAATCTAAGAAGGTTCAATATGCTTGATTCAAAACCTGTATCAACACCTATTGCTGGACATTTCAAACTGTCAATCACTCAATCTCCAAAAACAGAAGATGAGATCAAAGATATGAGCAGAATCCCCTACTCGAATGCTACAGGTTCTCTTATGTATGCTATGGTCTGTACAAGACCAGACTTAGCATACTCAGCTAGCATTGTAAGTAGATTCATGGCAAATCCTGGAAAACAGCACTGGACAGCAGTAAAGTGGATCTTTAGATATCTAAATGGTTCGAAGTCTGTTGGCCTGATCTATGGAAGAAAGACAGAAAGAACAAATGGTCTAACAGGCTATGTTGATGGTGATTATGCAGGTGACCTTGACAAAAGAAGGTCCTTAACTGGATACCTATTCACTTTGTATGGAAGTGTCATAAGTTGGAAGGCTAATCTGCAACCAGTTGTGGCTCTATCTACAACTGAGGCTGAATATATAGCTCTCACTGAAGCTATAAAGGAAGCCATATGGCTTAAAGGTCTTGCTCATGAGCTCGAAGGAAAGACTGGTCCTGTTGAAGTATGGTGTGACAGTCAAAGTGCAATTTGTCTCTCTAAAAACCAAGTTTTTCATGAGAGGACAAAGCATATTGACATTAGGATGCATTACATCCGAGACATCATAGCACAAGGTGAAGTTGAAGTAAGGAAAGTGGCTGGAGAAAACAATCCTGCAGACATGTTGACAAAAGTAGTTCCATGTTCAAAGTTTACTCATTGTTTAAACTTAGTGAACATTGGAACTTGTGACACTTTAAGTCTCTATTAGAGACTGTATGAAGAAGAGCTTGCTGGTCCTAACATTGAAGATCCAAGGTGGAGATTGTTATGAAGATGGATCAACAATAGTTAGTTAGCTAAGACTCTTGCCTTGTAACAGAAATCTGTTGTAAAACTATTAGCTGTGTGATACCTATATTTGTAACTAAAGTTGGTTAGTTTCAATGGTTAGTTAGAGGTTGTTTATCTCCACAACCATACTCAGGAAGTTGAGTGTGCATAGGTGTATATAAGTCTCAGCTGGTGTAATTTTGTAGTATGATTCTTTAGGTTCAATTGTGATCAAACTGAGTGTGTGTGCAAGTGAGGTGAGACTGTTTTGTGAAAATCTCCCTAGAAGCCTTGCTGCAGTTTTTCGCTGTGCAGTTGTGATCATTGAGAAGGAATAAAGATTGGCTACAGTGTGGATGTAGGGGACCTTAATTGCCCTGAACCACGATAATCTTCTGTTTGTTTTGCTTCTATCATTGATACTGTGTGTGTGTTTTTTTTTCTTTCTTGCTGTGCACGCATCACAACTGCTGCACTTTGCAATCATTCTTCTCTGTTCTGCAACAATTCTTCTTGCTGTTCTGCAACAATTCATCTCAGTTTTGCAACATTTTTGCTACAGCTGTGGGTGTGTTAGTTATTGGCGCCTGAACCTGTTTCTTTTTAGCAAAGTTTCAGGTAATACAGTGGATGGGGCTCTTTGGGTTATTTTTGTTGGGTCTTCAGCTATTTACCAACCTATTGGTTATCCAATTGCCTCTGGTTGTTGTAATAGCTTGATTTGTTTGGTTCTTTTGTAACTATGTTATGATTGTGATGGTTTTGAGTATACCTAGTACCCAAGTCATATATATATTTTTTGATTATCAAAAAAAAATACGGACGCCCAATTCTTGATCAAATCTGTGATGAATAGAAGCAAATCTGTCAATATGAACCAAACGAACACCGGACCAAGACGAGAAATCAAACAAACACCGCACCAAGACGGGAAATCAAACAACGCCTCACCAAGACGACGAACAACAATACCGCCGCCCACAGAAGACGAAAAACATGAAAAACACGAAGAAAAAAAGATCAGATCTATGTGAAAAAACCACTTGAATCATAATAATGTAAAGAAAAAAATATGCAATTGATAGCTTTAATGATGTTAAATGCTTTGATTATTTGCTTACTTAAAACGTGATGTTATTTCCAAAAGGTTTATAATGGTTGATGACCAGCTTTTAATATATACATATTTTGAGGGGTTTTTTTTAATAAGCAAAGAAGTATATTGATTAAAAATACTAGGATAATCTAACTCATATATACGGAGGACAGACCAACACAAACCAATGTAAATTTGATACTGCAACCAAAGAATCACAGAATCTATTTTGCAAAAGAAACCAGCTGTGTAACAAATTATAACCATCCCACCTACTTTAACAATAGAAAATTGCACTCCAACCTGACGCTAGGAGTCAAAACTGGAGCAAAATTCCTGACCACCCCAAACTTAGGTACCAAACGCTATTCGCCCAAAGGTGGTTTTTTATTTTGACATTAAATTTATTTTTATAGCTTTTGAATGCTGGAAAACATGTTGCTTAATTAGATTTAGCAAGGTCATCAATTACCGTCATGTATCGTTACCTTCAACCACTCGGATAGACTGTAGGTTGGTCTCTCCTTGAACATGGATACATTTTTTTTTAAAAAAAAATGTTTACAAATTATATTTAAATTTGTTTTCTTAATCATGTGGAATCCTCAAAATTAATAACAGGGAATAAAATGGAATAATAAGGGGAGAATTATAATATTGCTTTTGAAACAAAAAATCAATTTCAATATAAATTTAAATATTGAAAGAAGTAGAATAACAAGGTATTTCTATAAATATCAAATGTTAAAAATAATACGATACATAAATATATTTTCTAAAATTTTTTAACTATATGGAAAATGAGGATAAATAATAAAATTAATTTTCATAAAAGAAGAAAAAATTTCATATGATAATGAAGATCACGGGAAGTGTTTAACATTAATGACTAAATAAATTATATTGAAAATTAAAATAAAGTTGTTTCTTTTAAAACATACACCTAATTCACTAATTTACAATTTAGCTTCAGACAAAAAATTGAAAGCAGGAGAAATTGAATGTTGAGAAAAAGTAGAATATCAAGTTATTGGGAGAAATATCAAATGTTACGAATAATATGATATATGTATATCTTCTAAAAATGATTAACTTGCATAAGAAAGGGGGATAATCTATATATAATATAAATCAAAGTTACTTCCAACGAAACTTTTTACGGGTGGCATCACCTAATGCATTTGTACAATATGATATAGGTATATCTTCTAAATATCAAATGTTAAGAACAATATGATATATTTATATCTTCTAAAAATGATTAACTTACACAAGAAAGCGGGAAAAATCTATACATAATATTAATCAAGGTTACTTCCAAGAAAACTTTTTACACATGGCATCACCTAATGCATTTGTACAATGGCCTTTATAAATGGACCTTTCTATAATGCTTTTAAATTATTAAAGTTTTTTCTTTTTCTTGCTTAATGAATCAAATTCTTATTCAATAACATATTAAACATCGCCCGTGTGATACACGGGTAAAAACACTAGTATATATATATATATATATATATATATATATATATATATATATATATATATATTTTGGTGCATACACATTGATTAATGCCCTAGCTTCTTTTTTTTATATAAAGAAAAAAACACAACCAATAGGTGTAAATGGAATGAGTAAAGAGATGCAAACCTTTCTTGTCCGTGAGTTGAACAGACATTCTAGTTTCGCGTACAGAGGTGCTGGTCAGTGGAGGATCTAGGATCCTGAGTCAGTGTAAATTTATTAGATAGAATTTTTTTTGAGAAATCCTTTTTAAGGAAAAGATTGTCTATAAAAAAAGTTAGGTTCGAGAGTCGGTTAGGCATAAGGAATGGAGAAAACTAAATTCCACTACACCCCTAATACACCTGTCATAAGATGTCGCATTTCAACTAATTCTTTCATAAAAACTAAATTCCACTACATCCCTAATACATCCGTCATAAGGGTCAATAAGATGTCGCATTTTAGCTAATTCTTTCATAAAAAAGTAGATACCCCAGAGTTCAGAACCAATAACAGAAGCGGACCCAATGTTCCTGACAAAGCCAATTATCCATGAGCCCGTATTATCACTAAACACTGGTTATTTTAAATTAACTAAGTTAATATACATATGATACTGATTTTATAATAATGAATTAAAATAATTATTATTATAGATACAGTAATTTTTTTCACTGCTATTTCAAATATATAATTCTGCCATTAGTCATGAATATTAACATAACCACGATATACAGTTATTCCGTACCATGTGGGTTAATTACGAAAACAGTTTTTGGACAACCAAATGTTGTCCCGACATGGTATGTTTATACGACACACCCAAAACATGATTAAGGGCTCGATAACTCTAATAGACAAAAAAATACGATATCCCGTATTGTTGTCGATTTTAAATGTTAAAATATAGTGCTTGGTTAATTATAAGGTCTCATAGACCTATGATTTAATAGAGAGCTGTTCTTTTTTATAGTTTCTTAACTTAATTACAACTTATCAATATTATATATAATTAAAACTATTTATAATATTCTTGAGAAAAAAAACTATTTATAATAGAAGATAGCTTAGTCGGTTAAGATGTAGTACATGAATTTTAAGTGTGTGAGTTTAAACCCCTACAATGTTTATTCCTTTCTCTCCTCTCCCCCTTTCCCGTGTAGGGTAGCCTCTCCTTAAACCAATTTTTTTTTATCTGTTTGAGCTTGCTATATTAAAGTTAACTTTTCGAATTAGAAATTTATTTTGATTTAGCTTTATTAAAATTCATAATATATAGAATTTTGTCTATATGGTTTTGATATATAGTTTAATCTTAGATATTTTTTTAATAATGTCTCATTTTTTCCCTAAATGCTTATTTTCAATTTTTTTTTTCGTTACAGAAAGTTTATGTGAGTTGGGTCCCGGGGGCTCACCAAGGACAGGGAAGGCCTCACGACTCATTGAGTGCTTACAAAGGTACTTACATATTACCCACTAACGAGATCCTCACATCGGCAGTGAGATTTGAACTCACGACCTTTTGGGTTATGAGGCGGATCCTTACCAACTGGACCAACCTTCGTTGGCTGCTTATTTTCAATTTTTATGCTCCTAAAATGACTTTCTCATTTAAATGTATTCGATTTCCATAATTTTTAATTTTTTGATTCTCTAAATTATGATTGCATTTTTAAATTAAAGTTGCTAAAGACACTGTTAATAAATCCAGAAAAGTCAGTTTGTATAAAGAAGTGATGTATTTATTATTTTATGGAATTGTATGTTTAGTTTTTTCATTTTGGATTCCTTAATAAATTAGACACTAGTTAGCAAGACTTTTTTTTGGGTCTAAACATAGTGTATTCCAACGCTGTCAACGAAAGCAAGACTGCTTTTAATAATTGTCGTGACTGTCCCGTCCAGGCGCCGCGAAAAGGAGATATAAAAAGAGGAGTCGCCACCAATATTTTATTTGGGAAAAAACATTAGAAAACCCATTTATTTTAAGGCAGACTGGTCTTTTTAAAAAAAAGAGAGATTTGAGTCCAGGAATCGGTTACGAGTAGGGAAGGTGTTAGCACCCTATATCACCCGTTTAAAAAATGGTACCTCAAGTTAATTGTGCAAAATGGTTTTAATAACCTTTTTAAATATTTATTTTACCCCAAAAATTATTTACAACTAAAAATTATTTTTATTTTTGATATTTTGTATTTTATGATTTTGCAATTTTAAATTTATTATTGATAAAACCTAAATGAAGTTGAACATGGCACATAAGTCCACTGAGCAACCTCAAATCTAAGGGATTGAACATGACACCGTGTCCATAGAGCATCCCTAAATATCACAAGTTTAATTATTTTGATTAACAATTTGAAAATAAAAAGAGACACTAAAGAAGGAAAAAAAAAAGTTTTGGCTTGACAGAATGATTGATTATGCTCCTACGTATTCCCGGGTGCTATGGGAAACTCGAAGCCACGTAGTTCTATAGGAAAGAGTTCGATTGATTGGTTGATTTTAATTTTTTTGAGAAAAGATTTGATTTTATGAAAAGATTTTTTTTAATTTGATTTGATTTTTTCATTTTTTATTGGCTAAATTCTAAATATCAAAAACTTCTAAGCGAGATAGAACATGGCAATGCGTCCATAGAGTGATCCCAGATCTAAGGAATTGAGTGTGATACATTTCACAAAACAATCCTAAAATTATTTATGAGTAGTTATTATATATTTTATTTATTTTAACTTATATATGAACTTTGTTGAAACCGATTTGGTTTGGCCCAAGTAACTAACCCATAAATACCCTGATTAGTTAAATTTAATTTCTAGAAGAAAATGGATAAAATAAAAAGATTAATCATTAAAATAGATACATTGTATCAGGAAAACAAAACTGATAAAGACAAAACCTTTGGTGTTCCTTTCCTTCACACCAAAAACGTGAAACATGGTAGCGGACAATATGGACGCACGTTTGACGGAGGTGGCGGACGATGGACTTGGGTGAACGACGTGGCGCAGGAGGAGGCGCGCACCAGGATCGGTGGTCTTGCGGGGAGAGCGCTGGGATCTGGAAGTGGATCGTGCTCTGGACGAGGCGACGACGTTGTAACTGAGCCGTGCAGGGAATGGGTGGCGGCGGTCGGTGCGAGACTCGGACGACAGTGGACGGATCTGCATTTGACCGTCCGTGGCGGTGCTACAGCGATTGAGAAAATGAAGGCCGGTGGTCCGAGGCGGAGTCCGCTGTAGAGATGGCGGCGGTTCGGTGGTCTTGGCGTGGCGGAGGTGGCAGAGAACAGGGGAGAAACAGAGATGGCGGTGGCGGAGGACTCTTTTTTTTGTGTTTCTGTTTCTTCTTTTTTATTTTATTTTATGATTTTTATTGTGGTAATGGCTTATGATAGGTAGACGAGAATGAGATGGTATTTGAGATAGAAGATGGAGATGGAGATGATGGTTATGGATGAGTGGAATATGTTGCTACTGTTATTGATGGAGGTTAGGGAGAGGTTTAGTAAATTTTATTTTGATGCTCCTCTTCTTCTTTTTCATGCCTCCCACCTTTTTGCTGTGTTTGTTGATTGATATTTGTAGAGAAAATTTCCAGTCCCTGCTTTCACCTTAGGACAATGTAAATTGGAGTGTTGAAGAGGGTAAAATCTGCTTTTGTCCCTCTCAACTTCCATTTTATGTTCTTTTCTCTGATCGAGGCAAAAGACCCTTCCTAAGTTCTGAACATTACCCATAAATGGGAGGCTAGCCGCTTGAGGCCTTGAGCCTTGTGAGAGCTACGGTGGAGATGGAGAAAATACAGTGGACAAAACATTTAACTTCGAGAAAAACATGTTTTTGTTTTTTTTGTGTTTTTTTTATTTAATATCTTTTCACTTGGGCTTGGACTCAAAACAACTTGTAACAAAAATAAATTGGGCCAATAACATAACCAATTTTTTTAAAAAAAAATTATGCATTTTTTTATTTTTTATTTTCAAAATATTAATTAAAAAAGGAAAATACCCGGACAAAATTAGGTATTCACAGCTGCCCATTGTTACTTGTTTCTTATTATATAGTAGATGTAACCGTAGTTCCCCTATTATCATTATAAGAAACGAGTAAAGACGTGAACTCCAATTTTGTTTGGGGTACATTGACAAGCAAAAGGACCTGTGAATACAACACGATTTCCTGTAAAGAACCCGCAGGTTGGATTGTCCACTGAGCTTAAAAAACAAAGATAAAGAGCTTACGGGATAGATTGTCCGTCAGAAGCTCGAAAGGAAAGATAAAAGAGCTTACGGTGTCAAAGATAAAGGACCTTACGGGGTGGATTACCCGTCAGAAGCTCGAACATAAAGATAAAGAGCTTACGGGGTGGATTGTCCGTCAGAAGCTCTAACAGAAAGATAAAGATCTTACGGGGTGGATTGCCCGTCAGAAGCTCGAAAAGAAAGATAAATGAGCTTACGGGGTGGATTGCCCGACAGAAGCTCGAACGGAAAGATAAAAGAGCTTACGGGCGGGGTGGATTTCCCGTCAGAAGCTTCAACAGAAAGATAAAGGAGCTTACGGGGTGGATTGCCTATCAGAAGCTCAAATAGAAAGATAAAAGAGCTTACGGGGTGGATTACCCGTCAGAATCTCGAACAAAAAAATAAAAGAACTTAAGGGGTGGATTGTCTGTCAGAAGCTCAAAAAGATAAAGAGCTTACGGGGTGGATTACCCGTCAGAAGCTCGAACAAAAAGATAAAGGAGCTTACGGGGTGGATTACCCGTCAGGAGCTCAAATAGAAAGATAAAATTCTTACGGGGTGGATTACCCGTCAGAAGCTCGAATAGAAAGATAAAAGAACTTAATAGAAAGATAAAAGAACTTACGGGGTGGATTGCCTGTCAGAATCTCGAACGGAAAGATAAAGAGCTTACGAAGTGGATTGCCCGTCAGATGCTCGAAAAGATAAAGAGCTTACGGGGTGGATTGCCCGTCAGAAGCTCGAACGGAAAAAAAAAAAAAAGAGCTTACGGGGTGGATTGCCCGTCAGAAGCTTGAACGGAAAGGTAAAAGAGCTTACGGGGTGGATTGCCCGTTAAAAGCTCAAACAAAAAGATAAAGAGCTTACGAGGTGGATTGCCTGTCAGAAGCTCGAAAAGATAAAGAGCTTACAGGGTGGATTGCCGGTCAAAAGCTCGAATAGAAAGATAAAATGAGCTTATGGGGTGGATTACCCGTCAGAAGCTCGAATAGAGAGATAAAAGAGCTTACAGGGTATGGTACCCGCCGTAGCTTGACAACGAAACAGAGCTTACATGGTTTGGTACCCGCTGAAGCTTGAAAACACAAAGAGCTTAGGGGTCTGGTACCCGCCGAAGCTTGACAAAAAAAAAAGAGCTTACGGGGTCTGGTACCCGTCGAAACTTGACAATACGGATAAGAGCTTACGGGGTATGGTACCCAGCGAAGCTTGACGAAAGGATAAAAGAGCTTATGGGCCCTGTGCCCGTTAAATCTTAAAATAAAACGAAACTTATGATGTCATATGCCTGCTAAAGCTAACAAAGACGTAGCTTATTGGCCCTATGCCCGTCAAAGCTGAACAAAACATAACGAAGCTTATGAGGTCATGTGCCTGCTAAAGCTAACCAAAGACAATAGCTCATGGGCCCTATGCCTGTTAAAGCTAAATAAAAACACACAAGAAGCTTATGAGGCCCTATGTCTGCTAAAGCTAACAAGACATGACTTTTGGGGCCCCGTGCCCACGAAAGCCGAACAAATGCACTCCAAAGATATTGACTTGTTGATGCATGACAAGATGAGACAATGCATGATGTAGGAGATGTTCTTTTATGACTGATGAAAACTGTGATAGTTTTTTTTAATGTATGATGCATGATATGCTTTTTATGATTGATAAAAACCTTGGTTATTTTTTATGCATGATGCATGATATGCTCTAATGAAAACTGTGATTGATTTTTTTTTTTTTTTTTTATGTAGAAGATTATTGTGTGATCCCTGACTCCTCGAAGTGTTGATCGTTGTCAAGCTTAAGGATGAGGTAGAGTAATACTGCTATGTTTGCTCAAATGAATTTTTGCTTCTTTGCTGAGATAAGCTTCTTTGTAATGATTACCCAATGGGAGCGAATTGATAGTTTGTTTCCTGATTTCGGAAATGATCCAAGGAACCTTAGGCTTGGACTTTCTACGTATGGAATGAATCTATATGGTACCTTAAGTAGTATTCATAGTTCATGGCACGTTCTCCTCGTAATTTACAACCTACCTCCTTGGTTGTGCATGAAGCGCAAATACGTACATGATGGTATCTATGATGATTTCGGTCCCAAAACAACCAGGAAATGACTTAGATGTTTATCTAAGTCCCTTGATTGAAGACTTGAAAAAGCTATGGGTGGAAGGTGTTGATGTATTTGATGGGTATTCTAATGAGACTTTCAAGATGCGTGCCATCAATGACTTTCCAGCATATGATAACTTGTTTTGGTATAGTATCAAGGGCCATAAAGCATGCCCTATATGTGAAGAGGGCACATGTTTCACTCAATTGAAGCATGGGAAGAAGACAGTTTACCTTGGGCATCGGATATTTCTATGCCGTGATCACCCGCATCGTAGATTGAAAAAAGCTGTTAACGGAAGTCGGGTCAATGAACCTGCTCCGTTGGCCTTAAATGGAGAACAAGTTTATCAACGACTGAAGGACATCAATGTTATCTTTGGAAAGAATCAAAAAAAGGCTATCGGGAAAAACATATGGAAGAAGAGGTATATCTTCTTTGATCTTCCATATTGGTGCAAACTTGATGTTAGACATTGTATTGATGTGATGCATGTGGATAAAAATGTTTGTGATAGTGTAATCGAGACGCTTCTCAACATTCAGGGCAAGACAAAGGATGGTGTGAATGCTCGTCTAGATTTGGTTGCAATGGGTATAAGATCGCAGTTAGCTCCACAATCAAAGGATTGTAAGCGGACATATTTGCCTCCAGCATGTCATACTTTGTCAAAAAAGGAGAGGAGTTTTTGTGAGTGTCTACGGAACGTCAAAGTGCCACGTGGTTATTGTTCTAATGTCAAGAGGCTTGTATCAATGAGTGGTCTGAAATTAGTTTGCTTAAAGTCTCATGATTGCCACATCTTGATGCAATAACTACTACCTGTGGCTATTCGTGATTGTGCTCCTAAAAATGTTAGACATGCCATAACTAGGTTGTGCTTATTCTTCAATGTTATATGCAGCAAAGTCATTGATCCCAGGAAGTTGGATGAGTTGGAAAAAGAAGCTGCCATTATCTTGTGCCAATTGGAGATGTATTTTCCTCCTTTATTTTTTGACATCATAGGTTCACTTAATTGTTCATCTTGTGAGGGAGATTAGATTGTGTGGCCCTGTTTATTTAAGGTGGATGTACCCAATTGAGTGATACATGAAGATCTTGAAAGGCTATGTGAAGAATCCACATCGTCCAGAAGCATCTATTGTTCAAAGGTACGTTGCAGAAGAAGCAATTGAGTTTTGTTCAGACTACCTTTATGAAACGGAACCTATAGGGATTCCTAAGCTTCGTCATGATGGAAGATGTGAAGGTAAGGGTACACGTGGTGAAACTGTTATAAGGAAAGGTCGGGAGGAAGTTCTTCAAGCACATTTGTATATATTGAATAACATTGATGTAGTTCATCCTTACTTAGCTGAGCACAAAAGGAAAGTCAAGGAAGAAAACCCTTGAATGAACGAAAAGTGGTTGTTGAATAAGCATAACAGGACTTTCCTACAATGGTTTAAAAATGAAATTATGAAGGGTGGTAGTACTGCTTCTGATACATTAAAATGGCTAGCATGTGGGCCTAACTTTAATGTCATATGTTGGAGCAGTTACGACATCAATAAGTTTTCATTTTATACAAAGTCTCAGGATGACAAGAGTACCATGCAAAATAGTGGGGTTACGATCGTGGCTAAGTCCATGCACTTCTCTAGTTCAAAAGATACAAATCCCATTATGGCACCCGTCTCTTACTTTGGTGTCATTGAAGAAATTTTGGAGGTCGCTTACACTAAATTCATAGTGGCAGTTTTTAAATGTAAGTGGGTTGACAGTAAAAGTGGTGTACAAACCGATGAATTAGGATTTACATTGGTAGACCTTAACAAGGTTGGTTATATGGAAAAGCCTTTGATCATGGCTTCCCAAGCAAAACAAATATTTATATCAATGATCCTTCTAACTAAAAGTGGTCAGTGGTTCTCCAAAGAAAAAGCATGCATAATGGTATTGATGAAAAAGTAAGATTCAACTGTTGATATGCCTGAGACTCCTTCTTTCTCATCACGGATGCCTAATTTCATTAAGGAAAATGTGGTGGACAATGTACTTGCCACTCGTGATGATCATGATGAAGGGATATTGATCTGACTATAGTGTATATAAGTTATGAATGTTTATTTTTATTTTGCATCATAATGTAATTAATGATTATTTAAATATTGTTAATTATTTATTTTTTGTTTATGTTGATGTCTTAATTTAACTAATGTTGAATCTCTATTTGAACTTGTGCAGGCTTTGGCGGAACAAAGTTAATGGAGCGCGGATATAGATTTTGAGCACAATGCATAGATTTATGTTTTAGGTACTTAGAACTTATATTATTTGTGTGTGTGATAGATAATGAATTTTGGATGATCTTAGCAGCCTGGATGCTTCTCTGTGTGTGTATCTATGAAATATTGTAGGTGCATTGAAACTGAAACAAAACAATTTGTAAAAAAAAAAACCCTTGTAACAGTGGTTCTATATAAAACCGCTGTTAAAAGTTCACTTGTAACAGTGGTTCTTAGGAGAACCGATGTTATAAGTTAGCTTTTAACAACGGTTTCAATAAACAACCGACGTTACAAGTCACTTATTTATTGTCATGATATTCAAACTAAAACTTGAAAAGGTGGGCGTGAGTGAGCAACAACATGAGGCATGGCGACCTAGATGGAGCAACTAATTTCAACTATTCAGAATCCATTGCTTTAGCACTTGGTTGCATTCACTGCAGGTTATTTATTGAGATTTAAGTTGATTGTTTGAATGTTTTATCTTTCTTTTTAATCTATCTGCCAAGACATCTTCTTTTCCATGTGAAGTTGAAAGGGGAAGCTTCCAAAACTACAGGCCCTTTAAACCTACTGTTTAAATTTTCATGTGAGGTAACTACTTTGCCTTTGTCATCCTGAATGTAGCTGAACTTTGTAAATTTGTGTGATCATTTACTTTTTATAAAAATAAGTGAAGTGTATAGTTGAACTAATTTTTGCCGGCCCTTTTAAGTTCTTTTTGGCTGGCTATTTTCTCCACCCATGATTTTCACTGCACACACTGATTTGTTATATTTTGGCACGCCTTTCATTTCATGTATCTTGCATTAAGCTAAGATTGGTTTTTAAGTAAAAGAGTATGCCATACATTTGCAAAGAGTAAGGGAAATGGTGACATGTGAAAATTTTGTATTCACGGGCAATACACCAAAGAAAGTGAATCTTTATTCTTAAGTAATTATTTTTACTTTTGTGATTATCAAATTGCCATATTGATCAAAGGTTTATGTTGGCACTATCGCCTATTTGATTCTTTCCTTTGATCAATTCTACTTTTCTATTTGTGTGCAGGTCATGAAAGCTTATATATGCTTTAAACAAAGCCTGGGTAATAGGTTTTTTAATTGATATTTGGGACATTTTTATGTTTAGGGCATTGTTTCTGGCTCCAGTAAGTGCTCTAACCAATGCCCAATATCTACTATGATCTTAAAAATCTCAAAGATTGAGAAACAAGAATTTGGAATTTTGATTAACAAGGAGGGTACACTTTAACAAAAGGTTAACTTGGCTTTTCTATTTGTCTCAATTAACAGTAACTTGCCTAGATCACTAAGTTATGAACATTACTATGAGCAATAGATATGGCTTCATGTATAATGAGTTGGGGCAGATAGTTTATATTTTTATAAAACAAACATCTGTGGAAGGATCTCTATTTAGGAAGAATAAAAGTTTATTTTGATTTGGTAATTGAGTTGAAAAACATGTTATGTTGCTTATGTTTGTAGGCCATGAAAGAAAGGATGAATGATCATGCACAGAGCTTAGGAAATCTCAGGAATGCTGCCAGTACTGAGTGAAGGATTGAAATGATGAATATTTTTATTTTAGTCTATGACCTTGGCCTCAGTTTTGCATGTAAACTCTTCATTTTTATTTCTTCAATGGTGTTGTAACTAATAGTATAAGAGAGAACAGATCATGTTAGACTTTTTTAGTACCCCAGCGGAGGCCTTAGAGACTTTCAAGATGAGCTTTGACTTGATCTACTATCTCAATTATAGTGATTACATTCTTGGGTTTATCATTTTTTTTAACCCGGATATCCTCCGGCCGAGAGTCAAAGACTAATACTGAGATCCATTTAAGGGGTTGACCTCTTCCAACAGATGTTTTTCCATACGCATAAGCGACGAATCGAATCCCTGACCACATGTTTAAGAGACCCAGTTATTTACCAACTGTGTCACACCATATTGGTTGGGTTTATCATTTTTCCTATAAATCCTTTTGCCTTGTTTGAGTTTGATCTGTGTTTTGACTGCCATGACTATGTGCTTCGATAGAATTAGCAAAGTTGCATTGAATTAGCAAAATCTTTTTGTAACGTTTACAATTATGGGATTAACATCCTTCCACTATGTCATTTTCTTTTCTATTTTTGTTTAAATTATTATCATTCTTTTTTTTAATAATGATTTTGGCAATGATTCCTAAATTTTATCATTCTAATTCATTCACATAAAAAATATTTTTTGGACGTATTAATTTTATCATTTCTAATTTCTATGGTCTGGCTAATTTGATTATTTTTTTTACTTGATCATTATATTTTACTTGACTTGTGTTATAGTCCTTACCAACTTTTTTTTTTTTACTAAAAAGATATTCATTCATTCAAATTGATAAAATACATCGAACAACACAAATCCAACATCGCTAAAAACCGAAAAGGATTTATCTGCAAACAAACTCACAGCACCCAGGTTAATAGCATAACACGGCAAAATCAAAATGCCTACAAAAGTGACAAAATCAAAGTCACCGGAATACCCATGTCTCCGGATCTGTAATATTGATGCCCAATTCTTGATCAAATCTGTGATGAATCGAAGCAAATCTGTCAATATGAACCAAACGAACACTGCACCAAGACGAGAAATCAAACAAACACCGCACCAAGACGGGAAATCAAACAACGTCTCACCAAGACGACGAACAACAATACCGCCGCCCACAGAAGACGAAAAACATGAAAAACACGAAGAAAAAAAGACCAGATCTATGTGGAAAAACCACTTGAATCATAATAATGTAAAGAAAAAAATATGCAATTGATAGCTTTAATGATGCTAAATGCTTTGATTATTTTCTTACTTAAAACGTGATGTTATTTCCAAAAGGTTTATAATGGTTGATGACTAGCTTTTAATATATACATATTTTGAGGGTTTTTTTTTAATAAGCAAAGAAGTATATTGATTAAAAATACTAGGATAATCTAACTCATATACAAGGAGGACAGACCAACACAAACCAATGTAAATTTGATACCGCAACCAAAGAATCACAGAATCTATTTTGCAAAAGAAACCAGCTGTGTAACAAATTATAACCATCCCACCTACTATAACAATAGAAAATTACCCTCCAACCTGACGCTAGGAGTCAAAACTGGAGCAAAATTCCTGACCACCCCAAACTTAGGTACCAAACGCTATTCGCCCAAAGGTGGTTTTTTATTTTGACATTAAATTTCTTTTTATAGCTTTTGAATGCTGGAAAACATGTTGCTTAATTAGATTTAGCAAGGTCATCAATTACCATCATGTATCGTTACCTTCAACCACTCGGATAGACTGTAGGTTGGTCTCTCCTTGAACATGGATACATTTTTTTTAAAAAAAATGTTTACAAATTATATTTAAATTTGTTTTCTTAATCATGTGGAATCCTCAAAATTAATAACAGGGAATAAAATGGAATAATAACGGGAGAATTATAATATTGCTTTTGAAACAAAAAATCAATTTCAATATAAATTTAAATATTGAAAGAAGTAGAATAACAAGGTATTTCTATAAATATCAAATGTTAAAATTAATACGATACATAAATATATTTTATAAAATTTTTTAACTATATGGAAAATGAGGATAAATAATAAAATAAATTTTCATAAAAGAAGAAAAAATTTCATATGATAATGAAGATCACGAGAAGTGTTTAACATTAATGACTGAATAAATTATATTGAAAATTGAAATAAAGTTGTTGCTTTTAAAAAATACACCTAATTCACTAATTTACAATTTAGCTTCGGACAAAAGATTGAAAGCAGGAGAAATTGAATGTTGAGAAAAGTAGAATATCAAGTTATTGGGAGAAATATCAAATGTTACGAATAATATGATATATGTATATCTTCTAAAAATGATTAACTTGCATAATAAAGAAGGAGAATCTATACATAATATAAATCAAAGTTACTTCCAAGGAAACTTTTTACAGGTGGCATCACCTAATGCATTTGTACAATATGATATAGGTATATCTTCTAAATATCAAATGTTAAGAACAATATGATATATGTATATCTTCTAAAAATGATTAACTTACACAAGAAAGCGGGAAAATCTATACATAATATAAATCAAGGTTACTTCCAAGAAAACTTTTTACAGGTGGCATCACCTAATGCATTTGTACAATGGCCTTTATAAATGGACCTTTCTATAATGCTTTTAAATTATTAAAGTTTTTTCTTTTTCTTTCTTAATGAATCAAATTCTTATTCAATAACATATTAAACATCGCCCGTGTGATGCACGGGTAAAAACACTAGTATATATGTATATATATATATATATATATATATATATATATATATATATATATATATATATATATATTGGTGCATACACATTGATTAATGCCCTAGCTTCTTTTTTTTATATAAAGAAAAAAACACAACCAATAGGTGTAAATGGAATGAGTAAAGAGATACAAACCTTTCTTGTCCGTGAGTTGAACAGACATTCTAGTTTCGCGTACAGAGGTGTTGGTCAGTGGCGGATCTAGGATCCTGAGTCAGTGCAAATTTATTAGATAGAATTTTTTTTGAGAAATCATTTTTAAGGAAAAGATTGTCTATAAAAAAAGATTAGGTTCGAGAGTCAGTTATGCATAAGGAATGGAGAAAACTAAATTCCACTACACCCCTAATACACCTGTCATAAGATGTCGTATTTCAGTTAATTCTTTCATAAATACTAAATTCCACTACATCCCTAATACACCCGTCATAAGGGTCAATAAGATGTCGCATTATAGCTAATTCTTTCATAAAAAAGTAGATACCCCAGAGTTCAGAACCAATAACAGAAGCGGACCCAATGTTCCTGACAAAGCCAATTATCCATGAGCCCGTATTATCACTGAACACTGGTTATTTTAAATTAACTAAGTTAATATACATATGATACTGATTTTATAATAATGAATTAAAATAATTATTATTATAGATACAGTAATATTTTTCACTGCTATTTCAAATATATAATTCTACCATTAGTCATGAATATTAACATAACCACGATATACAGTTATTCCGTACCATGTGGGTTAATTACGAAAACATTTTTTGGACAACCAAATGTTGTCCCGACATGGTATGTTTATACGATACACCCAAAACATGATTAAGGGCTCGATAACTCTAATAGACAAAAAAATACGGTATCCCGTATTGTTGTCGATTTTAAATGTTAAAATATAGTGCTTGGTTAATTATAAGGTCTCATAGACCTATGAGTTAATAGAGAGCTGTTCTTTTTTATAGTTTCTTAACTTAATTACAACTTATCAATATTATATATAATTAAAACTATTTATAATATTCTTCAAAAAAAAATATTTATAATAGAAGATAGCTTAGTCGGTTATGATGTAGTACATGAATTTTAAGTGTGTGAGTTCAAACCCCTACAATGTTTATTCCTTTCTCGCCTCTCCCCCTTTCCCATGTAGGGTAGCCTCTCCTTAAACCAATTTTTTTTTTATCTGTTTGAGCTTGCTATATTAAAGTTAACTTTGCTAATTAGAAATTTATTTTGATTTAGCTTTATTAAAATTCATAATATATAAAATTTTGTCTATATAGTTTTGATATATATATAGTTTAATCTTAGATATTTTTTTAATAATGTCTCATTTTTTCCCTAAATGCTTATTTTCAGTTTTTTTTCGTTACAGAAAGTTTATGTGAGTTGGGTCCCGAGGACTCATCAAGGACAGGGAAGGCCTCACGACTCATTGAGTGCTTACAAAAGTACTTACAGATTACCTACTAACGAGATCCTCACATCGGCAGTGGGATTTGAACTCACGACTTTTGGGTTATGAGGCGGATCCTTACCAACTGGACCAACCTTCGTTGGCTGCTTATTTTCAATTTTTATGCTCCTAAAATGACTTTCTCATTTAAATGTATTCTATTTCCATAATTTTTAATTTTTGATTCTCTAAATTATGATTGCATTTTTAAATTAAAGTTGCTAAAGACACTGTTAATAAATCCAGAAAAGTCAGTTTGTATAAAGAAGTGATGTATTTATTATTTTATGGAATTGTATGTTTAGTTTTTCCATTTTGGATTCCTTAAAAAATTAGACACTAGTTAGCAAGACTTTTTTTTTGGGTCTAAACTTAGTGTATTCCAACGCTGTCAACGAAAGCAAGACTGCTTTTAATAATTGTCGCGACCGTCCCGTCCAGGCGCCGCGAAAAGGAGATATAAAAAGAGGAGTCGACACCAATACTTTATTTGGGAAAAAACATTGGAAAAACCATTTATTTTAAGGTAGACTGGATTTTTTTAAAAAAAAGAGAGATTTGAGTCCGGGAATCAGTTACGAGTAGGGAAGGTGTTAGCACCCTACATCACCCGTTTAAAAAACGGTACCTCAAGTTAATTGTGCAAAATGATTTTAATAAGCTTTTTAAATATTTATTTTACCCCAAAAATTATTTACAACTAAATTATTTTAAATTTTTGATATTTTGTATTTTGTATTTTCTGATTTTGCAATTTTAAATTTATTATTGATGAAACCTAAATGAAGTTAAACATGGCACATAAGTCCACAGAGCAACCTCAAATCTAAGGGACTGAACATGACACCGTGTCCATAGAGTATCCCTAAATATCACAAGTTTAATTATTTTGATTAACAATTTGAAAATAAAAAGAGACACTAAAGAAGGAAAAAAAAAGTTTTGGCTTGACAGAATGATTGATTATGCTCCTACGTATTCCCGGGTGCGATGGGAAACTCAAAGCCACGTAGTTCTTTAGAAAAGAGTTCGATTGATTGGTTGATTTTAATTTTTTTGAGAAAAGATTTGATTTTATGAAAATATTTTTTTTATTTTGATTTGATTTTTTCATTTTTTATTGGCTAAATTCTAAATATCAAAAACTTCTAAGCGAGATAGAACATGGCAATGCGTCCATAGAGCGATCCCGGATCTAAGGAATTGAGTGTGATACATTTCACAAAACAATCCTAAAATTATTTATGAGTAGTTATTATATATTTTATTTATTTTAACTTATGAACTTTGTTGAAACCCATTTGGTTTGTGTAACACCCCCCTTAGAGCATTACTTACGTAACACATGCGGAATTTAAATTAAAAGATAATTTGCTGGTGCTTTCGGAAAATAATTTATATAAGTACATAAGTGTCTGAAATTGGGTATAAAAATTTTGTCAAGACTCCTAAGCCTTGATCGGCACACAGACTTACTATCATAGTATGTCAAGCCTATTTAATTTAAAGAATATACTTGAATAAAAGCTAGTATTTTACGAAAATTTCGACAGAGTCTCCTCTGTAATTCGGACATCCCAGGTAAAAGAACACCTGCTAAAATAATTACATTTTCACTCCAGAATTTCAATTACACCAAATTCAACCAGACAGCAATATATAAAAATAATAGTTATAACCATAAGCTTTACAAGACCAAAGAAAACAACTTAAATTTTCATTCAAAAGATCTGCTCTCAGAGCCATAAACATTCCATTTTAAAATATAGGCTCTCTGAGCCATACTCATACATACTTATCAAAATAATCTAAGTCTCAAAACCCTAAGCTGGTCATTCTAAAAGTTATTCCTGAGGAAAACTCACATGATCACTCCACAATTAAGTACTTCATCAAACCACCAGATCTAAGTCTCTGAGTGACCTAGGGAGACTCCTCTGCACCATCTGTACTAAAATACCCCGGGTACAATAGCAAACCAGAAGAAACCTGATATGTTTGTAAGGGTGAGATACCGACAAATGGATATATCACACAACAACCATATACATGATACATACATCACATAATCATATAAGCAGTTAAATCATGCATATACATAACATAACAGTGTTATATCAAAGGGTCTCAAACCCGCACAGTCAACCTTTGAAAATATGCATGGCACTTCAATCATCAGGCTCTAACTTAATCTCCGGAGATCCCAACATCCTCAAAGTGAGTTGATCAGGCTCGATACACCATCGCATTGGCTAGCTAAGCACAACGATAATACACCATCTCATTGGCTAGCTAAGCACAACGATAATACACCGTCTCATTGGCTAGCTAAGCACAATGATAATACACTGTCACATGATACCTTTCTTGTTAAGGTCTCACGTTAAAACCATGTCGGGCACGTCTGCCGTAAATGCAAATGTAAAACATTGAGTTCTCGATGTTTTCTTTGTGTTCGTTCTCATTCGTTGTTGAAGCTCAAAGCTAATGACATAATCATCATTTCCCCATAACTTGAAAACTTAGAAGCATAGGACACACAGTCCGAACGCTCAATCACAACGCCCCGAGACCGATGCACCAGTCCTGGGCTTGTGGTCGTAGAAAACAACCTTCACCTTTAACAACGTTCATCACAACGTGGTTAGGACACACAGTCCACAACAATGAAATCAGAACGCACTGTCCTCGATTTCGAGAATTGGACCCTCAGTCCAGAACATCATGAATAGGACTCCTGGTCCCGAATTAACACTGATCCAAGATCACGTGCATATAACTGAATACTAGAGGCGACGTCTCGCGTACTAGATTCTCTTTCTTAAGTACTTATTTTTCGTTCAGTGAAAATCAAATTCAAAACCGAATCCTCGATATCCTATCCAGGCTATCGGAAAGTTTCTAAAATATTTAGGAAAAACCTTTTCTTTGAAAATCTTTTATAAAGCATCTTTGAAATATTTTTATCTTTGAAATACTTCCCCCAATAGGATATTGCCAACTAATCTTGAAAGTTTTCACTTGAAGACACATAGTTCGAAAAGGATTTTTCTCTTGTATAACAATAGTTCACCAAAACCATTTCAACATTTAAAACAAGTATTTAAGTTAATGAGCTTTTGGAAAAGAACACCAATCCCTTCATCTTCAAAGCTTATTAAGGTTTTTAATCCTTATAACGGTTGAGCACAGACACAAGTCTGGCTTAGCAAACTTTCAATCAACAGCAGTATATATTATCAGTTCAATGCTAATATCACAATTGAAAGCAATTCATCACATATATGCATTATAACATTTAGAACAAGTACAGTTCAACATCAGATAATAGCACAACAGTTCAAGTACATTAGATAATCAAGTAAGCTCAATCAACATGTAAATATCCAATTAAACACATACACACATGCATACAGTTATTGAATACCCCTAGGCAAACTCCCCTTACCTTTGAAGACAAGTAAATGATCCTCGTCTTAATGCTCACATTAGCTCATATCTACTCCATCAAGCAAGCATAGCCGTGTCAAACATCTCAGAGAGGGAATCCAACAACGCGCAACAACCAGAAACCAAGAAATCAATTACACATGATCAAACACACATTCTAATTTGATCTAAACACTTTATCTTATTACCAAACAAGGTTATTTTCAAAGAAAATCACGTTTGGAGCTTACGCTTCACAATACCCTTTAAGGAAACTTTGTTTTGATTTAAGGATCATGAAAGAGAACTTGGGAATCATCAATTTAGAGTCCTAATTGCACTAAATCATAATTATTTTCTCAAAAACATACCCAAATTCAAATCAAATAAAATTGGGGGTTTAGGGCTCCTAAATACAATTTGGGGAAAACTCATTTTAATTAAAGAATAATGAAATTGGTTTAGGGAAACACTGATTCACAGTCCTAATTTCATAAAACAAACTTTTTCAAGATTAAAATCTGAAATCAAAGGGTTAGGGTTAGGGTTAGGGTTTCAAAATCAATTTGGGGGTTTTGAAAGAGAAGTAAAACATAGGGGAAACAACTCACCCAAGGTATAAGAAAGAGGTTGCGACGGCCAGTCAATTTACAAGATCGCAGTGGCGGTGGAGAGTCTTGTAGCAGCCATGGTTCAAAAACAAGACTAAGCTTCATGGGAAGGAAAAGGAGAGCTCGAACCCCCACCAAAAATGGCAGATCCACCATGGATGGCGGCTAGAAGACGTCACCGTGGCGGCAGCAACGGCGTGTTCCTGTCTTCTTTCCACTGTGCGGCGAACGGACGATGACCTCCTTGGCAGAGCGCGGCTAGACAGCGACGGACGGCTCCTAGGGCGGCGGGACTGGTTGGTTGAGAAGGAGGAGGAAGAAGATGGAGTGAGGAGGAAGAAGAAGAAGAAGAAGTGTGGAAGAAGAAGGAAGAAGAAGTGAGAAAAAGAAAAAACTGTTGAAGAGTGGGGTGAGGAGGCGTCGAAGATAAGAGAGAGAGGGGAGATAAAGTCGAGTTTTTAAACTAATTATTTAGTGATAGGTATAAAATGAGTGATAAATATTAGGTCTAAAATAAACATGTTTTTACTTTTTGGAATCTAAAAATAAAGATTGATAAATATATGATTTAGAAATTCAAATTAAAGTAAAGATTAATAATTGAACTGATCAACTAAGAAAATACTCGGTCCAAAATTTAATCTCCGATTAAAGTCAAACCACTTTATTTTCAACTCTAAAATTAAATAGGATGAAAATATAAAATTTTTTTTTCTCTTAATCATATTATTTAAAATATTTTTCTGTACTGGTAATAATGGTGACAATAACGTAAATTATTGTCTAATAAGCGTGCATTCACTGAAATAAGTCAGTACTAACGCACCCAATAAAATAATTTGAAGAGAGTAATTTAATTACTCAAACTAAACCACATAACAAAATAAACTTAAACATCCAAATAAAATAATTAATCTTAGGTGTAAAAACTAGGATGTTACAGTTTGGCCCAAGTAACTAACCCATAAATACCCTGATTAGTTAAATTTAATTTCTAGAAGAAAATGAATAAAATAAAAAGATTAATCATTAAAATAGATACATTGTATTAGGAAAACAAAACTGATAATGGCAAAACCTTTGGTGTTCCTTTCCTTCACACCAAAAACGTGAAACATGGTAGCGGACAATATGGCCGCGCGCACCAGGATCGGTGGACTTGCGGGGGGAGCACTGGGATCTGGAAGTGGATCGTGCTCTGGACGAGGCGACGACGTTGTAACTAAGCCGTGCAGGGAATGGGTGGCGGCGGTCGGTGCGAGACTCGGACGGTAGTGGACGGATCTGCATTTGGCCGTCCGTGGCGGTGCTACAGCGATTGAGAAAATGAAGGCTGGTGGTCCGAGGCGGAGTCCACTGTAGAGATGGCGGCGGTTCGGCGGTGTTGGCATGGCGGAGGTGGCAGAGAACAGGGGAGTAACAGAGATGGCGGTGGCGGAGGACTCTTTTTTTGTGTTTCTGTTTCTTCTTTTTTATTTTATTTTATGATTTTTATTGTGGTAATGGCTTATGATAAGTAGAAGAGAATGAGATGGTATTTGAGATAGAAGATGGAGATGGAGATAATGGTTATGGATGAGTGGAATATGTTGCTACTGTTATTGATGGAGGTTAGGGAGAGGTTTAGTAAATTTTATTCCGATGCTACTCTTCTTCTTTTTCATGCCTCCCCCTTTTTGCTGTGTTTGTTGATTGATATCTGTAGAGAAAATTTCCAGTCTCTGCTTTCACCTTGGGACCATGTAAATTGGAGTGTTGAAGAGGGTAAAATCTGCTTCTGTCCCTCAACTTCCATTTTTATGTTCTTTTCTCTGATCCATGCAAAAGACCATTCCTAAGTTCTGAACATTACCCATAAATAGGAGGCTAGCCGCTTGAGACCTTGGGCCTTGTGAGAGCTACGGTGGAGATGGAGAAAACACAGTGGACAAAACATTTAACTTCCAGAAAAACATTTCTTTTTGTTTTTTTGTGTTTTTTTATTAAATATCTTTTCACTTGGGCTTGGACTCAAAACAACTTGTAACAAAAACAAATTGGGCCAATAACATAACCAATTTTTTAAAAAAAAAATTATGCATTTTTTTATTTTTTATTTTCAAAATATTAATTAAAAAAGGAAAATACCCGGACAAAATTAGGTATTCACAGCTTCCCATCTTTACTTGTTTCTTATTATATAGTAGATGTAACCGTAGTTCCCCCTATTATCGTTATAAGAAACAACTAAAGACGTGAACTCCAATTTTGTTTGGGGTACATTGACAAGCAAAAGGACCTGTGAATACAACACGATTTCCTGTAAAGAACCCACAGGTTGGATTGTCCACTGAGCTTAAAAAACAAAGATAAAGAGCTTACGGGATGGATTATCCGTCAGAAGCTCGAAAGGAAAGATAAAAGAGCTTACAGTGTGAAAGATAAAGGACCTTACGGGGTGGATTACCCGTCAAAAGCTCGAACATAAAGATAAAGAGCTTACGGGGTGGATTGTCCATCAGAAGCTCTAACAGAAAGATAAAGATCTTACGGGGTGGATTGCCCGTCAGAAGCTCGAAAAGAAAGATAAATGAGCTTATGGGGTGGATTGCCCGACAGAAGCTCGAACGGAAAGATAAAAGAGCTTACGGGCGGGATGGATTTCCCGTCAGAAGCTTGAATAGAAAGATAAAGGAGCTTACGGGGTGGATTGCCCGTCAGAAGCTCAAATAGAAAGATAAAAGAGCTTACGGGGTGGATTACCCGTCAGAAGCTCGAACAGAAAGATAAAAGAACTTAAGGGGTGGATTGTCTGTCATAACCTCGAAAAGATAAAGTGCTTACGGGGTGGATTACCCATCAGAAGCTCGAACAAAAAGATAAAGGAGCTTACGGGGTGGATTGCCCGTCATAAGCTCAAATAGAAAGATAAAAGTGCTTACGCGGTGGATTACCCGTCAGAAGCTCGAATAGAAAGATAAAAGAACTTACAGGGTGGATTGCCAGTCAGAAGCTCGAATGGAAACGTAAAAGAGCTTACCGGGTGGATTGCCTGTCAGAAACTCGAACAGAAAGATAAAGAGCTTACGAGGTGGATTGCCCGTCAGAAGCTCGAAAAGATAAAGAGCTTACGGGGTGGATTGCCCATCAGAAGCTCGAACGAAAAAAAATAAATAAAGAGCTTACGGGGTGGATTGCCCGTCAGAAGCTTGAACGAAAAGGTAAAAGAGGTTATGGGGTGGATTGCCCGTTAGAAGCTCAAACAAAAAGATAAAGAGCTTACGGGGTGGATTGCCCGTTAGAAGCACAAAAAGATAAAGAGCTTACGGGGTGAATTTCCAGTCCAAAGCTCGAATAGAAAGATAAAAGGAGCTTATGGGGTGGATTGCCCGTCAGAAGCTCGAATAGAGAGATAAAAGAGCTTATGGGGTATGGTACCCGCCGTAGCTTGACAACGAAACAGAGCTTACATTGTTTGGTACCCTCTGAAGCTTGAAAACACAAAGAGCTTAGGGGTCTGGTACCCGCCGAAGCTTGACAACAAAAAGAGCTTACGGGGTCTGGTACCCGTCGAAACTTGACAATACGGATAAGAGCTTACGGGGTATGGTACCCAGCGAAGCTTGACGAAAGGATAAAAGAGCTTATGGGCCCTGTGCCCGTTAAAGCTTAAAAGAAAACGAAACTTATGATGTCATATTCCTGCTAAAGCTAACAAAGACGTAGCTTATTGGCCCTATGCCCGTCAAAGCTGAACAAAAACATAACGAAGCTTATGAGGCCATGTGCCTGCTAAAGCTAACCAAAGACAATAGCTCATGGGCCCTATGCCTGTTAAAGCTAAACGAAAACACACAAGAAGCTTATGAGGCCCTATGTCTGCTAAAGCTAACAAGACATGACTTTTGGGGCCCTGTGCCCACGAAAGCCGAACAAATGCACTCCAAAGATGTTGACTTGTTGATGCATGACAAGATGAGACAATGCATAATGTAGGAGATGTTCTTTTATGACTGATGAAAACTGTGATAATTTTTTTTAATGTATGATGCATGAGATGCTTTTTATGATTGATAAAAACCTTGGTTATTTTTTATGCATGATGCGTGATATGCTCTAATGAAAACTGTGATTGATTTTTTTAGTTTTTTATGTAGAAGATTATTATGTGATCCTTGACTCCTCGAAGTGTTGATCGTTGTCAAGCTTAAGGATGAGGTAGAGTAATACTGCTTTCTTTGATCAAATGAAGTTTTGCTTCTTGGCTGAGATATGCTTCTTTGTAATGATTACCCAATGGATGAAATTATCTGATCAACCTTCAAGGATGTGACTTGCCCTAGTCCTTATGTATTGGGAGCCTTTCATGACTTGTCCTCTTAGACTGCCCCAGTTTGATGAGACTTCTTGTACTTGTATTTAACCCTAATTTTTGCGTAGGTCGCTCTTTGTGAGTTTTCAACCTACCGGGTTGCGCTAACTTTTGCCCAGACCGCCTTTTCAGATTTTCAGTCTAGCGATCCTTTTTTGTTTGCTTTTTTTTTCTTTTTCATTTTTTGATTTTGATTTTTTTATTTTCCTTTCTTTTTTGGGGTGTTGATAATTTTGCCACCCTTATTTATGAGGATCAATATTATTGCTTGAATTTCCAATTTATGACGTCATTTTCTTCATGGTATTCAGAATTCTTCTGACCAGAGTTGTTCATCAAAGATTTACCATTGGATGGTTAAATTGTACTGTTGAACTTATGTTTACCTTACCTGAAGCATCATGTAACAAACTTGCATGGATTCAAAAGTATGACAGGAAAGGACAATATGGCCTGAACAACTTCTCGATTTATGTTGGAAGTTTGACAATTCAAATGGTATTCAAAAGAACAGAAATGAAGCTAGATGCACAAGAGGTGATATGAAGATCAGAAGGGCATTGCCCTAGTTTGGATTGATTTGATCATGACGATTGTCTCGATATTCATAAGAACAAAATTGCCTCAGAGTAGTTTCCTTGAGGATGGAGTGCCCCAATATAAGGTTCCGAGAATGAAACGGCCCCAGTGTAGTGCACTTTATATGGAAAACTTGAGAATAGTGCTGCCCCAGTGTAGGGCATCCAATAATGGAAATGCTCTGGAATAAGGCCCTTGAAAGCAAAGTTTTGCCCCATGTAGATATTGCCTTAGCTTTTGCTTAGACTGCCCATGAGGGTTTTCGGTCTAACGGGCTTTCTTTTTTCTTTTCTTTTTTATTCTTTTTTTTTTGTTTTTTTTAAGAGGAGCAATCAATTAAAAACTAGAAGTGCACAAACTTTTTGTCTCAAAATTAAAGTTGATGAAAAAGTAGCAATCATTCATTGATCAGAATGGACTTTCTAGACTTGTAATGTAGCCAACGGTTGGGGGTCATGAAAGGAATGATATAACGCTCAAACAAATGTGTTAAGGTTGAATAGGACCAAGGATCCATGATCTTTTTCGATTTATAATAACATTTATTTTCCTTTAACTTTTCCCTTTTATTTTCTTCCTTTTTTTTTTGCATGAAGTTTTTTGTCCTCTTTCTTTCTTCATCTTTATTTCTTCTTCTCCTCCTCCTCCTCTTCTTTTTTTTTTTATTTTGTTTTTTTCATTTTATGCTTCATGATCACCATTTCCTTCTTGTTTGCCCATTGTTTAGGGGTGATCCTTGTCCAAGATTATTTGAAGACAATTTTCAGGCTCAAAAGGGGGTAACTAGGGGTAATCATGGTATTTTGTTAAGGATAAAGAAAGATGGTCAATATTCATTTCAAATCATGAATGCTAATTTTGAAAACTTTATTTGAGAGACAAAAGGTTTGTGCTCACCAAGTGTTTATTTATTTGCTCATCATTTATATTTATTGTTTTCTTTATTTCCTTTCTTTCTTTTTTTTTGAAAAGGTATGGGCACATGTGGGCTTCATTGTTGTCCACAAAGAACTTTCAAGAAAGTGGGCCTTATTAACCAAACCAAAAAAGGTACTTAGGGAAGAGGAAAGAAAAAGGTAGGTGAGATATAAGTATGATGAGAGAAACATCAAGGTGGGGATGGAGATGTAAAGAAAGGATGAGACAAGGTATGTGATGAGCCTCTGTTTGACTGGTTTTATAACTAATAAAGACCATGGCTTTGTGCTTATTTTATATCATTTTCACCCAAATTAGACTTGATTGTCCTTAAGTAGTATTTTGAGTCTGTAAAGTGTTTTTAGGTTAATTTAGTTGATTTAGAGTTAAATAAAGTACTTATGTTATTTTCTGTTTTTCAGGTTAATAAAAAGTGAAATAAATCTGGAGCCACTCGCCCCGCGAAGGATATCTCGCCCCGCGAGTCAGCAAGCCTGAAAAGTCAGAGACGATCACGGTTTACCCGTGTTGAAGATCACGACTGTGGCAGTTTTGAAGTTGAAGCGTTCGCCTCGCTAGCATACATTCGCCTCGCGAGCCTTGGAAGACAAGAAGCCATCACGGTTTGCGCATGTTGAAGGTCACGGGCGTTACAGTTTGGGATCTGAAGAGATTCGCCTCGCGAAGGATATGCTCGCCCCGCGAGAAGATCAAAAGTCGCAGACTGTTCACAATTTCCGCATCGCGAGAGAGGCTTCGCCTCGCGAGTCCTCTGATTCCAGAGACGTGTATATAAGTAGTCTTAGGCAGAACTGAAGAAGGAGGTCAGAGTTAGCCAGTTTTGGCTAGTCTTTGATAGATAGTAGTAGTAGTTTCCAGTAGTTTATTTTCTTTTCTTTTGTGCTTATGTTTGTAATGGAGAACTAGTCTCCTAGATTAATCTACTGGGATTGGTTTCAATTACACTTGAGATTCTGGATTTCCTATTTGAATTGCTATTCCTTTTCAGTATTGTTCTATATGTTTCTGTTTGCTTAATTCAGATATGTATAGGATTAGTATTGATTTATTTCGATGATTGTATGTTCCTATATATAATCGTGTTTGCTTAATTCGCGTGTGTTCAATCATGTTCGCTTAGTTCATGAGTGCTTCACCCCGTTTGCTTAATTCGGGAATAGGAATATATGTCTCATAGTATTGATTTCGCTTGTAAATTGATGCTACAATCGGAAAGGGTTTAGAATCTGGTTAGGGCTTGGATTTGCTTGAACCAATGATAGTGGGAAACCGAGAACAGTAGGTTAATCGTCTTTAGTTTATTTGCTATTCTCTTTAACTGCTTTGTTTTCATTGTTTTGTTTTCTTTATTTTATCTCAATCCAAAACCCCCAAAACTAACTTTTGATTTTCTGTTAATAATAACAACACTAAAGAGTCCTTGAGAGACGATATCCGAGTTGTCGCTCTACACTACATTATTTTAATAATCGCTCGTTCTTTTTGGCGCGTGGCGACAGCGCGTTCAAAAATTGGCGCCGTTGTCGGGGACTCTGGTTTGTTGTTATTAGCAGAAAATAAAATTTAAAAAAAAAAAAAACTTTTTGCTTTGCTGAGTTAGTGTTGTCTGTTTTGTCTGGTTGTAAATTTTAGCACCCCCCATGGATAGTTATATGCGAAATTACATGCCTAATGCTTACTATGAGCAACCACCATGTATATATTTTCCTGATTTTATTGGTTTATCACACTGGTTGCCAAGGTTTAGTGGTTTTGCAGGTGAGAATCCGCAGGAGCATCTGAGGGAATTCCATGCTATTTGTTCTATAATGCTGAGACCTGCAGGAATAACAAAAGAACATATTCAGATGGAAGCTTTCCAGTTCTCACTTGAAGGCGCTGCAAGAGATTGGTTGTATTGTCTTGATGAAAATTCCATCTCAAGCTGGTTCGATTTAAAGGAAGCCTTCCTGTTTAGATACTATCCTGCCTTTAGAGCTGCACCTTCCGAACCTTCCCTAGAGGACCTGTTCAAGCAAATGGCTGGACAGATAAATGCACAAATGGAAGCAAACTTTCTCGAATTTCAACAGAAGATGGAGGTTGAATACCAGAGGAGCCAAGCTGAATCTCAGAAGTTGTCCGCTCTAATTGATCAAGTTACCGCCAACTCGGCTGCAATGCTAACTCCACAGCCCCATGAAGAACATACAGAGTCACAAGTTATTCTTGAAGATATTTCTGATGATGATTGTGATAATATTTCTGTTGATGATGAATTGTGTGTTGAATCCCCTGATGATTGTTATTGCTCTGGCACTGCTTTGTGTGTAGAATGTTATTTTGAACGGTATGTTAAGCAAAGCATCCATATGGAATAGGAGACAGATGAGGTTGAGGGCCATGTTCATATAGGAAATGAGCATCAGGAGGATCAGGAGAACATTGGCTCCACCGTGCTTGAGGATAAAGAAGACTCTTTGGTCTTAGATGCATGTGTTGAGAGTAATGGGGTGGATGATGAATTAATTGCTGAATTTCCAGACATTGTAGATTTTCCTGATTCATTTTATTGTGATATATGTACTAACTCTACTAACTCTAACCTTTGTGTGGTGTGTGCTGAAATTTCTGCATGTATAGCAGGTGATGAATTTGTTCGTGCAGTGAATGAAGAAAGTGCAGAAAATGAAGCAGCACTAGTAACCCCAGCTAACTGTTTGCCACCTCCCCCTGAGGAGCCACCAGTGATGGAGTTTAAACCCTTGGATTTTGCACCATGGCCGGTCCAAGAGGTTGAGCCCCACTTCTATTGGGGAGACTTTGTTGAGAAAGCGGTCATCTGTGACCCGAGAGGAAGTGAGAAGTCCGCCGCACTCGACGAGGTCGTCATAATTGTCAAGCACCCACTTCCAAATCAAGGCTGCAAGTCATGGAAGCATGGAATGAGCTTCCGCCCTTTGTCCATCACGTGGGCCTTATGCTACAAGCAATGGGATCCTGGTGGAACCGCCCTTAATGAGTTTTCTTAACCCTTTCTTCTTTTTAATTTTCTTTTCCCTGCTTTATTTATGTTTTGTTTTGAATAAAGCTCCTGAATAATTTGAGAAGCTCAGGAGTTGTGTGAGTCTGGTATTGGCAAGTTTGGTGGATTTTGATTGATGTTGCACAGATTGCTTGCATGATTGATATGTGATGATTCCCCCTAGGATTTGAAATTTTTTTTTGAAAATATGATCCCCATGTGATTGAAAACTGAACTTTGAGATTTTATTATGATGGCATGATTTATGATAAGTTTGGGGTGATAGGAAGCACACACTAGGGATAGAATCTCTGTCAAGCAATTTGCATGAATGTCCAGGTGAGGTTTTTAGCCTCCAACATGTTTTTGACTGTGTGAAAATCACTTTTTAAGTTGCACTTTCCTGAGTTTGCTTGAATCTCTTTTTGATTTGCATGATTATGTGTTTGCTTCAAATGATTTAGGCATTTTCTTTGTAAATAGCTACTTAGCCTAAAATAACCATCCCTAATGCATGTTCCTTAGTTAGCCCCATTGAGCCTATTACCTGTTAATTCTTGATAACCTAATGTTATAAGCCCAAAAATCTGGAAAACCATGTTAACCCGATCTTAGGATTAGGAGAGCATGTAATCTTAGAATGGGTGCAAGAAATTAAGTTTGGGGTGGCTACCCGGTGCAATATGTTGTTTGGGATTGGGAAAAAGAAAAAGAAAAAAAAAGGGGGGGGAAAAGTGTAAAAATGTCAAAAAAAAAAAGGGGAAAGAAAAACAAAAAAAAAACAGAAAAAAAATAATAAGGGCTGTAGTCACCCAAAGCATAAAAAGAAAAATGGAAAAGGAACTTGAGTGGCATTTCAAAGTATAAATAATGTTCATGCTCTCTTAGTTCCTAGGGTCTTCAGCCTAGTTCCTTTGTATATCCTACCCTTAGCCAGGCCCCATTACAACCCATAAAGACCTTCTGATGTTGCATGCATGTTTTCTGTGGGAACCATTTTGAGATGAAAACCAAATTTATGGGAAGTGCTCTTAAAAGTGAAACTGAGTGAAATGTTGATAGCCTGACACAAACTGAACGATAGCGCGTTCAAAAAGGACGAGCACTTCCCATAAATTTGGTTATAAAACCAGTCAAACAGAGGCTCATCAAAATACCCCAAACTTAAACTTTGCTTGTCCCCAAGCAAACTAAAACTCAAAAACTTAAAAAGACTCAAGACCTGGCAAAACATGGCAAGCTTAAGGATTCAATCAACTTTACACAGATTTCAAGCAATTTAACAAAACAATTTTTCTTTCAATGTTCCCCCCTTTCAAGCAAAGTAATCCCCACAATCATTTATTCTAAACAGTTGAGAATTTCATCATTCAAACAATCATTAATCTAAGCAGGGGATCTAAGTTACACACAAGAAGGAGATCACCAAATTCAAACAACTACCTTCCTCACAAGGGAAATTTGTGTTCACTCAATCGTTCAGTTTGTGTCAGGCTATCAACATTTCACTCAGTTTCACTTTTAAGAGCACTTCCCATAAATTTGGTTTTCATCTCAAAATGGTTCCCACAGAAAACATGCATGCAACATCAGAAGGTCTTTTATGGGTTGTAATGGGGTCTGGCTAAGGGTAGGATATACAAAGGAACTAGGCTGAAGACCCTAGGAACTAAGAGAGCATGAACATTATTTATACTTTGAAATTAACTCAAGTTCCTTTTTCCTTTTTCATTTTGCTTTGGGTGACTACAACCTTTTTATTTCTTTTTGGCATTTTTGCACTTTTAATTTTTTTTTTTCACAATTTTTTTTTCTCAAATCCAAACAACACATTACACCTTGCAGCCACCCCAAACTTAGGTTTCTTGCACCCATTCTAAGATTCCATTCTCTCCTAATCCTAAGATCGGGTTAACATGGTTTTCCAGATTTTTGGGCTTATAACATTAGGTTATCAAGAAGCAATAGGCTAATTAGGCTCAATGGGCTAACTAGGGAACATGCATTAGGGATGGTTATTTTAGGCTAAGTAATTATTTACAAAGAAAATGCCTAAATCATTTGAAGCAAACACATAATCATGCAAACCAAAAAGAGATTCAATCAAATTCAGGAAAGTGCAACTTAAAGAGATTTTCACACAGTCAAAAACATGTTGGAGGCTCAAAACCTCACCTGGACATTTATGCAAATTGTTTGACAGAGATTCTATCCCTAGTGTGTGCTTCCCATCACCCCAAACTTATCATAAATCATGCCATCATAATAAAATCTCAAAGTTCAGTTTTCAATCATATGGGGATCATTTTTCAATTTTTTTTTGCAAAATCTAGGGGGAACACAGTCAACACTATCATGCAATCCATCTATGCAATTTCAATCAAACCAATAAACTTGCCGACAAAAGACTCAAACACAACTCCTGAGCTTCTCAAATTATTCAGGAGCTTTATTCAAAACAAAACAGAATTAAAGTAAGGAAAAGAAAATTAAAAAGAAGAAAGGGTTAAGAAAACTCATTAAGGGCGGTTCCACCAGGATCCCATTGCTTGTAGCATAAGGCCCACGTGGTGGCCAAAGGGCGGAAGTTCATTCCATGCTTCCCTAACTCGCAGCCTTGATGTGGGGGTGAGCACTTGACAATTATGATGACTTCGCCGAGTGCGACGGACTTCTCACTCCCCTTCGGGTCATAGCTGACCTCTTTATCTACAAAGTCTCCCCAATAGAAGTGGGGCTCAACCTCTTGGACCGGTCATGGTGCAAAATCCAAAGGCTTAAACTCCATCACTGGTTCCTCAGGGGGAGGTGGCAAACAGTTAGCTGGGGTTACTGGTGCTGCTTCATTTTCTGCACTTTCTTCATTCACTGCACGAACAAATTCATCACCTGCTATACATGCAGAAATTTCAGCACACACCACACAAAGGTTAGAGTTAGTAGAGTCAGTACATATATCACAATAAAATGAATCAGAAAAGTTCTGAATGTCTGGAAATTCAGCAATTAATTCATCCACCCCATTACTCTTAACACATGCATTTGATTTAATTGCATCATCTACTTCCAAAGGTTCTTCATCATCCTCAGGTACGGGGAAACAGATGTCCTCCTGATCCTCCTTATCCTCATTTTCTGTGTTTCCTGAACAGTATAAAGCTGCATAACAGTGTATACACAAAGCAGTGCCACCATCACAATAACAATCAGTACATGAATTAGAATCAGGGGATTCAACACTCAATTCATCATCAACAGAAACATTATCAAAATCATCATCAGAAGTATTTTCAGGAATAACCATCTGTGAATCTTTATGTTCTTCAAGAGGCTGTGGAGTTAGCATTGCAGCCGAGTTGGCGGCTATTTGATCAATTTGCATGGCCAACTTCTGAGATTCAGCTTCTCCCCTCTGATATTCAAGATTACTTGCCTCCATCATCCGTTGAAATTCGAGATTTTGCTCTGCCATCCTCTGTTGGAATTCGAGATTGTATGCTTCCATTTGTGCATTTATTTGTTTGAGCATGTCCTCTAGTGAAGGTTCGGAAGGTGCAGCTCTGAAGGCAGGATAGTATCTAAACAGGAAGGCTTCCTTCAAATCAAACCAGCTTGAGATGCAATTCTCATCAAGACAATACAACCAATCTCTTGCAGCACCTTCAAGCGAGAATTGGAAAGCTTCCATCTGGATGTGGTCTTCTGTTATTCCTGCAGGTCTCAGCATTATAGAACAAACAGCCTGGAATTCCCTCAGATGCTCCTGCGGATTCTCACCTGCAAAACCACTAAACCTTGGCAACCAGTGTGATAAACCAATAAAATCAGGAAAATATATGCATGGTGGTTGCTCATAGTAAGCATTAGGCATGTAATTTCGCATATAATTATCCATGGGGGGTGCTAAAATTCACAACCAGACAAAACAGACAAAACTAATTTAGCAAAGAGATTTTTTTTTTTTGCTAATAACAACAAACCAGAGTCCCCGGCAACGGCGCCAATTTTTGAACGCGCTGTCGCCACGCGCCAAAAAGAACGAGCGATTATTAAAATAATGTAGTGTAGAGCGACAACTCGGATATCGTCTCTCAAGGACACTTTGGTGTTGTTATTATTAACATAAAATCAAAAGTTAGTTTTGGGGGTTTTGGATTGAGATAAAATAAAGAAAACAAAACAATGAAAACAAAGTAGTTAAAGAGAATAGCAAATAAACTAAAGACGATTAACCTACTGTTCTCGGTTTCCCACTATCATTGGTTCAAGCAAATCCAAGCCCTAAGCAGATTCTTAACCCTTTCCGATTGTAGCATCAATTTGCAAGCGAAATCAATACTACGAGACATATATTCCTATTCTCGAATTAAGCAAACGGGGTGAAGCACTCATGAACTAAGCGAACATGATTGAACACACACGAATTAAACAAACGCGATTATATATAGGAACATACAATCATCGAAATAAATCAATACTAATCCTATACATATCTGAATTAAGCAAACAGAAACATATAGAACAGTACTGAAAAGGAATAGCAATTCAAATAGGAAATCCAGAATCTCAAGTGTAATTGAAACCAATCCCAGTAGATTAATCTAGGAGACTAGTTCTCCATTACAAACATAAGCACAAAAGAAAAGAAAATAAACTACTGGAAACTACTACTACTATCTATCAAAGACTAGCCAAAACTGGCTAACTCTGACCTCCTTCTTCAGTTCTGCCTAAGACTACTTATATACACGTCTCTGGAATCAGAGGACTCGCGAGGCGAAGCCTCTCTCGCGATGCGGAAATTGTGAACAGTCTGCGACTTTTGATCTTCTCGCGGGGCGAGCATATCCTTCGCGAGGTGAATCTCTTCAGATCCCAAACTGTAACGTCCGTGACCTTCAACATGCGCAAACCGTGATGGCTTCTTGTCTTCCAAGGCTCGCAAGGCGAATGTATGCTCGCGAGACGAACGCTTCAACTTCAAAACTGCCACAGCCGTGATCTTCAACACGGGTAAACCGTGATCGTCTCTGACTTTTCAGGCTTGCTGACTCGCGGGGCGAGATATCCTTCGCGGGGCGAGTGGCTCCAGATTTATTTCACTTTTTATTAACCTGAAAAACAGAAAATAACATAAGTACTTTATTTAACTCTAAATCAACTAAATTAACCTAAAAACACTTTACAGACTCAAAATACTACTTAAGGACAATCAAGTCTAATTTGGGTGAAAATGATATAAAATAAGCACAAAGCCATGGTCTTTATTAGTTATAAAACCAGTCAAACAGAGGCTCCCGGCAACGGCGCCAATTTTTGGTCGCGCTATCGCGCACGCGCCAAAAAGGACGAGCGGGTTTTTAAAACTGTAGTGTAAGGCGACAACTCGGATGTCGTTCTCAAGGACTCTTAAAGTGTTATTTTCCACAAAAATCAGTTTTGGGGGGGTTTGGATTGGGAAGCAAATAAACAAAACAGAGCAGTTAAAAACAAGGCAGTTTAAAAAGATTGTCAAATAGCTAAAAACAGATTAATCTATTGCTCTTGATTTCCCAACTATCATAGGTTCATACAATTTCCAAGCCCTAAGCAGATTTTAATCCCCTCCCGGTTGTAGCAATAATTTACAAGCGAAACCACTACTACAGATACATGTCCCTATTCCCGAATTAAGCAAACGGGGTTAAGCCCTTCGTGAACTAAGCGAACACGAAACGTACACACGCAAATTAAGCAGATGCGATTAATTATAGGAACATGATATCACCGGAAATAAATCAACACAATACAATATACTCCTGAATTAAGCAAACAGAAATATAAAGCATGGCATTGAAGAGGGAAAAGCATACAAAACAGGAAAATACAAGAACCTCAAGTATATGGAAATCAATTACAATAGATCAATCCTAGGAACTTAGTTCTCCATGTAAAAACGAAAACACAAAGAAAAGAAATGTAAACAGGAAAATGGAGAAAACAAAAGTCCTTCCAAACTGTTCAGAACAGCTATTTATACTAATCAGAAATTAAGTCTACTCGCGAGGCGAAGCCTCTCTCGCGACGCGAATCTTGCGAGCAGTCTGCAACCTTTGGTATTCTCGCGAGGCGAACACACCTTCGCGAGGCGAGGCACTGAAAAGTCTTCTTATTACGCCCGTTACGAATATCAGGGGCCAACCATGATGCTTTCTGACTTCCAGGCTCGTGAGGCGAATGGATGCTCGCGAGGCGAGACTCTTCAACTTCAAAACTGCCACAGCCGTGACCTTCAACACGGGCAAGCCGTGATCGTCTCTGACTTTTCAGGCTTGGGTGACTCGCGGGGCGAGATCTTCTTCGCGGGGCGAACCTGAGACCTTGCATTTTCTTGGAACAGTCAGCTTCGGGGTCGCGAGGCAAAGAGAGGTTCACGAGGCGAATCCCCTGTTTCCTTATTCTCTTGACTTTCACTTAACCTGAAAACAAAGAAATAACTATAAGTGTATTATTTAACTCAAATCTGGATAATTTAACCTAAAACTACTCTAGAGACTCAAAACCTTGCTTGAGGACAATCTAATCTAATTTGGGTGAAAATAGGATATAATTTGCACAAAACCCTGGTCATACTAGCCATAAAACTAGATGAGCCAGAGGCTTATCAAAATACCCCAAACTTAAACTTTGCTTGTCCCCAAGCAAACTAAGACTCAAAAATCAAAAAGACTCAAAACCTGGCAAGCTTAAAAGATTCAATCAACCTTGCACGAATTCAAGCAATACATCAAAACAGTTTTCTTTAATGTCCCCCCCTTTTTCAAGCAAAGCAATCTCCACATTCATTCATTCCAAACAATTGAGAATTTCATCATTCAGGCAATCAGAAATCTAAGCAAGGGATCTAAGTCACACACAAGAGGGAGATCACCAAATCCAAACAACTGCCTTCCTCACAAGGGCATTATTTGTTCACTCAATCACTCAGTTTGTGTCAGGCTATTAACATTGCACTCAATTTCACTTTCAAGAACACTTCCCAAAAATTTGATTTTCATCTCAAAAATGGTTCCCACAGAAAACATGCATGCAACATCAAAAGGTCTTTTATGGCTTGTAATGGGGCCTGGTTAAGGGTAGGATATACAAAGGAACTAGGCTGAAGACCCTAGGAACTAAGAGAGCATGAACATTATTTACACTTTGAAATTCTACTCAAGTTCCTCTCTTCATTTTCCTTTATGCTTTGGGTGACTCCAGCCTCTTTTATTTTTATCATTTTTACACTTTTCTCTTCTTTTTTTTTTTACATTCATCATTTTTTTTTCTACAAGCCTTTGGCTCCAACTTTTTTTTATTGTATATTTTTTTTTCTCAATCCCAACAACATATTACACCTTGCAGCCACCCCAAACTTAGTTTCTTGCACCCATTCTAAGATTACATGCTCTCCTAATCCTAAGATAGGGTTAACATGGTTTTCCATATTTTTGGGCTTATAACATTAGGTTATCAAGAATTAACAGTCTAATAGGCTCAAATGGGGCTAACTAGGGAACATGAATTAGGAGTTGGTTATTTTTAGGCTAAGTAGCTATTCACAAAGAAAATGCCTAAATCATTTGAAGCAAACACATAATCATGCAAATCATAAAGAGATTCAAGCAAATTCAGGGAAATGCAACTTGAAAGTGATTTCACACAGTTTAAAACATGTTGGAGGCTCAAAACCTCACCTGGACATTCATGCAAATTGTTTGACAGAGATTCTATCCCTAGTGTGTGCTTCCTATCACCCCCAAACTTATCATAAATCATGCCATCATAACAAAATCTCAAAGTTCAGTTTTCAATCACATGGGAATCACTTTTCAAAAACTCAAAAAAAAATTTCAGCCTAGGGGGAATCATCACATATCAATCATGCAAGCAATCTGTGCAACATCAATCAAAATCCATCAAACTTGCCAACAAAAGACTCAACACACAAATACTCCTGAGCTTCTCAAATTATTCAGGAGTTTTATTCAAAGAAAAGGAAAAACTACAACTAGTTCCCTCCCCCACACTTAAAACATGCATTGTCCCCAATGAACAACAGAACTATACAATCAGAGTGAGGGAAAGGAAAAGAGTACTCCCTGATCAAGTGCAGTGTATGCGGGAGCTGCCACCTGGATCCCATTTCTTGTAGTCTAAGGTCAAAGAGGTAGAGTTCATTCCATGGTCCCAAAACTTGCATCCTTGATATATGAGTAAACACTTGACAATGATGGCGACCTTGCTCAATGCGGCGGACTCATCACCTCCTCTTGGGTCAAAGACGACCGCTTCATCAACAAAGTCCTCCCAATAGAATTTGGCTTCAATCCCTTGAACTATCCATGGTGCAAAATCTATTTCCTCTGGTGGTTTCGCAGGGGGAGGTGGCAGATAGGTAGGGAGGGCCTCCGGTGCTGCTTCATCTTCTGCGTGTTTCTCATCCACTGCACTGACAAATTTATCACCTGCTAGACATACAGCAATCTCAGCACAAACCACACAATGGTTAGCGTTAGGACAATCAGGACATGCAGAAATATCATCAAAGCCAGAAATAAATGGAAAATTAGAAAGCAAGTCCTCATGGGTGTCCTCAATAGTCTCAAAAAGCAGCTCTATGTGGAATACAGAGCGCTCTTCCACTGGATGTTTCATAGCATCAAATATGTTAAACTTTGCAACTATATCCCCAAACTTCATAGACATGGTCCCATCATCAACATCAATGTTAGTCTTAGCTGTCTTCATGAATGGTCGGCCCAGGATGATTGGTGATTTACTGGAATGTGTCTCTCCTGCCATGTCCATTATGTAGAAGTCAGCTGGGAAGATCAGATCATCAACTTGCACTAGCACATCTTCCACCATTCCCATGGGGCGGGCACTGGTCCTATTGGCCAACTGAATGGTGAGACCTGTATATTTCAAGGGACCAAGATCAAGGTTGTTAAAGATGGAGGTAGGCATGACATTGATAGAGGCTCCCAAATCCAGCATGCAATTTTCAAACTTCCTGTCCCCAATAGTGCATGGAATAGTAAATACTCCTGGATCCTTGCACTTCTGTGGTAATGCCTGAGTAGGGGCTATAACAGCAACTCTTTCTGGTGCAGGCCTAGACTGGATAAGAGCTGAAACATTTCTTCCCAGATCAACCCTCTCATTATTCTTCATCTTCCTCTTGTTGGTGCATAGATCCTTCAGGAATTTGGCATACTTGGGAACTTGCTTGATCACATCCAACAATGGAATATTAACACCTACCTTTCTTAAAACATCAAGAATTTCCTTCTCCTTGTCTTCACCACCACTCTTCCTATTTTTCTGTAATCTGTGTGGGAATGGGATTGGTGGTCTGTATACCTTCTCAACTTCAATCTCAACAATAGGCTCAGGAGTTACCTCAACAGTTGCTTCATCTTTTTCAGAGGTGGCCTCAACAACTTTTCCGGATCTCAGAGATATGGCACTCACATTAGGGTTGGAGGCATTAGGATTTATCCTGGGCAATGGGTTGTTCTTTGAGCTTGCTTTATGTTATTTATGTCTGTGGCCATCTGTCCAATCTGTGTCCTCAAATCTTGAATGCTAGCACTTGTTTGCTGCTGATACTGTGCCTGTGAGGCCTGGAACTGTGCCTGGAACTGTCCCATTTGCTGCTGGAAAAGTGTAGTCATTTGTGCATTCATCTGTGAAGTCAATTGTGAAGTCATTTGCTTGAACATGTCTTCCATTGAAGGTCCAGAAGATGCAGAAGTGGTCACTGGAGGATTCTGAGGTGCCATCGGTTGTTGTTGGGATGAGTTCCCATACCGCAAATTAGGATGATTACTCCAGCTGGGATGGTACCTATTTGTTGAGAGGTCTGGAGTGCTGTACCTGTTCTGGTTATTGCCTTGATTATACGGATGGACTGCAAAGGCTTGAGGTGATTCAGTAAATGATCCTCCTTGCAGAATGGGGCATGCCTCATATGGGTTTAAAACCGTGACCTTCCCCGGCAACGGCGCCAATTTTTGGTCGCGCTGTCGCGCACGCGCCAAAAAGGACGAGCGGGTTTTTAAAACTGTAGTGTAGGGCGACAACTTGGATGTCGTTCTCAAGGACTCTTAAAGTGTTATTTTCCACAAAAATCAGTTTTGGGGGGGGGGGGGGGGGGGGGGTTGGATTGGGAAGCAAATAAACAAAACAGAGCAGTTAAAAACAAGGCAGTTTAAAAAGATTGTCAAATAGCTAAAAACAGATTAATCTATTGTTCTCGATTTCCCAACTATCATAGGTTCATGCAATTTCCAAGCCCTAAGCAGACTCTAATCCCCTCCCGGTTGTAGCAACAATTTACAAGCGAAACCACTACTACAGATACATGTCCCTATTCCCGAATTAAGCAAACAGGGTTAAGCCCTTCGTGAACTAAGCGAACACGAAACGTACACACGCAAATTAAGCAGATGCGATTAATTATAGGAACATGATATCACCGGAAATAAATCAACACAATACAATATACTCCTGAATTAAGCAAACAGAAATATAAAGCATGGCATTGAAGAGGGAAAAACATACAAAACAGGAAAATACAAGAACCTCAAGTGTATGGAAATCAATTACAATAGATCAATCCTAGAAACTTAGTTCTCCATAACAAAAATGAAAACACACAGAGAAAAATGTAAAACAGAACAATGGAGAAGCAAAAGTCCTTCCAAACTGTTCAGAACAGCTATTTATACTAATCAGAAATTAAGTCTATTCGCGAGGCGAAGCCTCTCTCGCGACGCGAATCTTGCGAACAGTCTACAACCTTTGGTATTCTCGCGAGGTGAACACACCTTCGCGAGGCGAGGCACTGAAGAGTCTTCTTATTACGCCCGTTATGGATATCAGGGGCCAACCATGATGCTTTCTGACTTCCAGGCTCGCGAGGCGAATGGATGCTCGCGAGGCGAGACTCTTCAACTTCAAAACTGCCACAGCCGTGACCTTCAACACAATTTTTAGCCACAAAATTCGTTCCCCAGCAACGGCGCCAATTTTTGAGCGCGCTGTCGCCACGCGCCAAAAAGAACGAGCGATTATTAAAATAATGTAGTGTAGAGCGAAAACTCAGATATCGTCTCTCAAGGACTCTTTAGTGTTGTTATTATTAACAGAAAATCAAAAGTTAGTTTTGGGGGTTTTGGATTGAGATAAAATAAAGAAAACAAAACAATGAAAACAAAGCAGTTAAAGAGAATAGCAAATCAACTAAAGACGATTAACCTACTGTTCTCGGTTTCCCACTATCATTGGTTCAAGCAAATCCAAGCCCTAAGCAGATTCTAAACCCTTTCCGATTGTAGCATCAATTTACAAACGAAATCAATACTACGAGACATATATTCCTATTCCCGAATTAAGCAAACGGGGTGAAGCACTCATGAACTAAGCGAACATGATTGAACACACGCGAATTAAGCAAACGCGATTATATATAGGAACATACAATCATCGAAATAAATCAATACTAATCCTATACATATATGAATTAAGCAAACAGAAACATATAGAACAGTACTGAAAAGGAATAGCAATTCAAATAGGAAATCCAGAATCTCAAGTGTAATTGAAACCAATCCCAGTAGATTAATCTAGGAGACTAGTTCTCCATTACAAACATAAGCACAAAAGAAAAGAAAAGAAACTACTGGAAACTACTACTACTATCTATCAAAGACTAGCCAAAACTGGCTAACTCTGACCTCCTTCTTCAGTTCTGCCTAAGACTACTTATATACACGTCTCTGGAATCAGAGGACTCGCGAGGCGAAGCCTCTCTCGCGACGCGGAAATTGTGAACCGTCTGTGACTTTTGATCTTCTCGCGGGGCGAGCATATCCTTCGCGAGGCGAATCTCTTCAGATCCCAAACTGTAACGTCCGTGACCTTCAACATGCGCAAACCGTGATGGCTTCTTGTCTTCCAAGGCTCGCGAGGCGAACGCTTCAACTTCAAAACTGCCACAGCCGTGATCTTCAACACGGGTAAACCGTGATCGTCTCTGACGTTTCAGGCTTGTTGACTCGCGGGGCGAGATATCCTTCGCGGGGCGAGTGGCTCCAGATTTATTTCACTTTTTATTAACCTGAAAAACAGAAAATAACATAAGTACTTTATTTAACTCTAAATCAACTAAATTAACCTAAAAACACTTTACAGACTCAAAATACTACTTAAGGACAATCAAGTCTAATTTGGGTGAAAATGATATAAAATAAGCACAAAGCCATGGTCTTTATTAGTTATAAAACCAATCAAACAGAGGCTCATCAAAATACCCCAAACTTGAACTTTGCTTGTCCCCAAGCAAACTAAAACTCAAAAACTTAAAAAGACTCAAGACCTGGCAAAACATGGCAAGCTTAAGGATTCAATCAACTTTACACAGATTTCAAGCAATTTAACAAAACAATTTTTCTTTCAATGTTCCCCCCTTTCAAGCAAACAAACCAAAAAAGGTACTTAGGGAAGAGGAAAGAAAAAGGAAGGTGAGATATAAGTATGACGAGAGAAACATCATGGTGGGGATGGAGATGTAAAGAAAGGATGAGACAAGGTATGCATGCAAATCCATTACATTAATGCTTCAAGAAAGTGAACATGGTTCAATTATCTGATGATAGAATACAACATAACCATTGTGTCATGGTTAATCCCTGATAAACAAATCTAGCCTTGGTTGCTTAGAAATTCTCAAGATGAGGATCACAAAGTATTGCCTCTTTTAAATCACTAGGATGTGAATCTCTGGTGATGTTAGCATAGCCTTCATCTTGAACTCTCTATAGTCGATTGGGACTGTCCTTATCATGATTTCTTTCTGCCTCAGTCAGGGCCTTATTATCCCGAATTTGCATGATTTTCCAAATGTCACTCCATAAGAGTATGCGCTACCTGACTCTAGTAGGACGATATGAAATCCTTCACATTGACATCGAAACATCCATGATTAGGCAAAAGGTTGGCCTATATTTTTCGACCACTTGAGCAAATATTGTCTCCAGTTCCACCTCATGATCCAAGGTTTAGTTGACATTTTTTTTTAATTGAAAGTGCAGTGGTTCACTTTTCTCCAGGAAAGGAGCACAATGCATGAAATGTATAGAATGAATTATTTTTAATAAATGTTCAACTTAGAAAGAAATGAGTATATGAGATGCATAAAAAAAGATTTTGTCTTTTTTTTTTTTGAGCCAAGTACTAATGCGTGAGATCCATGAAATGAATTCTTTATGTTATTTTATTTTTTTAACTAGAGAATTGTATGAAAAAAAGAGATTATTTTTTTTATAACAATGCCAATGCATGCGTTTTTTTATTTTTATTTTTGGATGTATGAAATGAATGGTTTGTTTTTATATTGACCCAAAGAGGCATGAAATGCATGTTATAGATTATCATTTATCAAATTTTCTTGAGAGATGCATAAAAAAAATTGAGATGAATGAATTTTAATTTTTTATTTCTTTTTTATCCAAGAGGTCAATGAAATTGATGCATAAGATGCATGAAGAAGATTAAGTTTTTTTTTTCACCATTTGCATGACATGAATTTTTTCTTTTAATTTTTTCATGTGGTTGACATATAAAGTAATTGATGGATGCAATGCATGAAAAATGAATTTTTTATTTCTTCATATTGACTCAAAAAATTAATTAATGCATGAGATGCATTGATCATCTTTTTTTTATTCTTCTACAAATAATATAAATGACTTACAAAAATGTGAATGAGTTACAAAAAAAAAAAAAAAAGATTTACACAAGCCCATTTTTTTATTTACAGAAATGCATGAGTTACAAAATATGAAAATTATTTTTTAATTTTTTATTTTGTTCTTTTTTTTTTATTTAAAAGCAAAAGGACCTGTGTAAATCATTTTTCTTTTATAAAAAACTAAAAAAGTGGATCCCTTTTTTGACAAAATGAAAGAAAAAACATGAAGAAGAGTGAAAGAAAAAAAAATGCCCACTTGTGTCCTAAGACGGACAAGACTTAGGGATTGACACACCTAAAGTTATGATTTTAACCGGATGACCCTTAAGCAAGCTCTATTAGTGAAAATTGGGTAGGATCTAGATTTCTAAAAGTCATGGTTCCCAGATTGCCCATATCCCGAAGGACAAGGATCTAACTCATGAATCTAGTCACAAGTAGGGACAAACCCTTCAGGATAACTAGTCCATGAAGCTAGTAACAATCTGACTGGTGAATCAACAAATATCAGGGTGCCACTAGGCCATCAATGACAATGTTGAGGCACCGCCTAATCCTTAAGCTTCCACAAGCTCAGGTGTAGAGCTAAGAGTATGTGAAAAAAGTGTAAGTGATGTGTGTGTTGGAGGCATGCAAGCCTTTACAAATCCTATTAAACAAAACTACCCAAACTAGCAAAAAGAACAAACAACACAATAGTTCTCTACCCTAGGATGGCCAAAATATATACAAAGGCATTTATGAGAGCATACAAAACTATTTATAAAAAAAATAAAACAAAGAGGGGTAAAACTAATAGTTCCAAAGCTATTAAAAAAATTGCACAACCAACACTACAAAAAAAAAGGTGTTTAGCGACCGAAAAAATCGGTTGCTATTCATCAAAATTCGGTCGCTAAATAGGTTAACGATCGAATTAGCAACCGAATAATGACGGTTGCTAAAACCCTGGTCGCTAAATGATTTAGCGACCAAATTTGTAATCAGTCGCTATTAGCGACCGAATTATTCGATCGCTAATTTATAAAAATCGGTCGCTAAATTGGTCTCCTAAAACTAGTTATGTGACCAATTTTAGCGACCGAAAATTCGGTCGCTAATTCGGTCGCTAAATTGGCCACCAAATTAAAAAAAAATCAGTCACTTAATGTGTCCCCAAAACTTGTTCTAGGGACCAATTTAGTGACCGATTTCTTTAAAAAACATATAACAAACCAAATATAATTTTTTTTATAAGCTAAAGTGTATTGAAAGAGTATAATGGGTACTCTAAACTCATAAACAAAAGAACCAAATACAAGAGGGATAAGGTAGAGATTCAACCAAAGTCGGAGAAGACAATAATGGTTGATATACTAACTATTCGTCGACCAAAAAGAATTCCTCAGCACCTAATATCTAAAACCAATCCACCGCCCAACTATTGGCAATTTAGTGCCTAAAAGCTTATTAGGGATAACAACAGCAAAAGAGAAAAAGTCATTTGAACCTTTACACCCTATAGAAAATCAAAAGCCCAAAAAAACCATAACAAGTCCATAATCTTTTAATCTGTGGCAAAGCAGTATTTTATCCTAAAATCCTTAACATGACCAGCAATGCAGAATTACACTGTCCAACTATTAACAATAATGCACTTGCCATTTAATCCATATCTGCAAAAGACTTCCAAGCATCCAGCAAAACACCAAATTATGGGGATCTTTGTGGAGTTCACCAAGGGAACCATTTGAATCCAACTTTTAGACCTTTGTGGAGTTCATCGCCTCCATTGTCCCTTAAAAAGTAACTGTCTTCCCAACTCTGTATAAGAATATAATGAGACAAAAATATAATGCTTCCCTTCTACAAGAATATAATGAAACACAGATGATCGAATGGAAAATTGGATATAAAATGTATCCACAAATTCACAATCTTCAAAATCTTCAACAACCTTGTAGGCTATAATCCTTTTCTATCAAGTTGTCTTATCAATAAGAGAAAGAGAAAACATATCATACAAAGTCTAAAAGAAATGGGTAGGATTCATTTCTTCCCTTTTCTTTACATTTCATTCTTTCTAAAAGTTTCCACACAAAGTCTAAGAGATATGCTTTGTGGACTTACTCACGTGAAGAGATGTTCTTGTTGACATGTTCGCTAGAAACCAAACCACAAAAATTACCCAGAAATACATCATACCCTGCAAATAAGAAAATAATATACATGATATAATTCCAAAAAATGATGTTCCCTAAAGCACAAATATTATCTTGACAAACTTAACAAACCTTGATCATACGCTTCAAAAGATGGAGAAACAACAACACCATTAGATACCCAACTAAATCCAATTCATTTTAATTTCTGCATTTCACACATAGCAATCACACTATATGATATTTCAATGCAAACTCAAACTCAACCAATATTATTCAATTGTTACATATCTTGAAACCACATATAACCAAAAGTTCAAAGATACTTGCATGCTTATACCCATTAACAAGAGTTCAACCATTTTTATCATACAAAAATCTAAAATCAACATGCTGGAGTTCAAAACCAATTTACATCTCATACAACAAATAAAATTCAATAACACATTAAGAAATTGATTCAAGCATTTTCTCAAACAGATTATGTTCAATCTAACAAGTTGATTCACATAGAACTAGAATTCATAGGACAATAAAACCAGAAAAAAGAAAGAAAGAACCAACAGAGAGTGGGATGATAGTTGTAGGGCGATGGGGACGAATGCAACGACATGAGCACGAACTGGGCACGTTACTTAGCGGTGGCGGATGGGAGGGCATGAGAGCGGTGGGAGAGAGAGAGACAGAGGGAGAGAGAGACGCGAGTGAGACAGAGAAGGAGAGGGAGAGAGAGACGCGAGTGACAGAGAGAAGGAGAGAAGGAGAGAAGGAGAGGGAGAGAGAGACGCGAGTGAGACAGAGAAGGAGAGAAGAAGAGGGAGAGAGAGACGCGAGTGACAGAGAGAAGGAGAGGGAGAGAGAGACGCGAGTGAGAGAAGGAAAGGGAGAGAGACGCGAGTGAGAGAGAGAAGGAGAGGGAGAGAGATATGTATGCTTACCTTATCGGTCGCAAAAGATAACTTAATTTTAACCGTTGCATTTAACTCGGTCACCATTTCGGTCGCTAAAAAGTCATAAATTTATGACTTTTACTTTCCTTTATTTTGCGACCGAAATAGAGACCGATAACTCTGCTACGCTCTATTTCGGTCGATATTTCGGTCGCAATATCAACTCTAATCAGTGTTTGATTTAGATCCTACAATCGGTCGCCATTTCGGTCGCAAACAGCAACCAACAAATTTGGTCGCTATTTTCGGTCGCTAAATAACCTTTTTTTGTAGTGCAACTATGATAGGCCTGACTCTCAAAAATCCCCAGCGGAGTCGCCAGCTGTCATGACCGTCCCGTCCAGGCATCGCGAAAAGAAGATATAAACTGAGGAGTCGCCACCACTATTTTATTTGGGAAAAAACATTGGAAAAACCATTTATTTTAAGGTAGACTGGTCTTTTAAAAAAAAGAGAGATTTGCGTCCGGGAATCGGTTACGAGTAGGGAAGGTGTTAGCACCCTACATCACCCGTTTAAAAAACGGTACCTCAAGTTAATTGTGTAAAAGGATTTTAATAACCTTTTTAAATATTTATTTTACCCCAGAAATTATTTACAACAAAGAATTATTTTTATTTTTGATATTTTGTATTTTGTATTTTATGATTTTGCAATTTTAAATTTTTTATTGATAAAACCTAAATGAAGTTGAACATGACACATAAGTTCACAGGACAATCTCAAATCTAAGGGATTTAACATGACACCGTGTCCCTAGAGCATCCCTAAATATCACAAGTTTAATTATTTTGATTAACAATTTGAAAATAAAAAGAGACACTAAAGAAGGAAAAAAAATGTTTTGGCTTGACAGAATGATTGATTATGCTCCTACATATTCCCGGGTGCAATGAGAAACTCAAAGCCACGTAGTTCTTTGAGAAAAAGTTCGATTGATTGGTTAATTTTAATTTTTTTGAGAAAAGATTTGATTTTATGAAAAGATTTTTTTTATTTTGATTTGATTTTTTCATTTTTTATTGGCTAAATTCTAAATATCAAAAACTTCTAAGTGAGATAGAACAAGGCAATGCGTCCATAGAGCGATCCCGGATCTAAGGAATTGAGTGTGATACATTTCACAAAACAATCCTAAAATTATTTATGAGTAGTTATTATATATTTTATTTATTTTAACTTATGAACTTTGTTGAAACCCATTTGGTTTGGCCCAAGTAACTAACCCATAAATACCCTGATTAGTTAAATTTAATTTCTAGAAGAAAATGAATAAAATAAAAAGATTAATCATTAAAATAGATACGTTGTATCAGGAAAACAAAACTGATAAAGACTAAACCTTTGGTGTTCCTTTCCTTCACACCAAAAACGTGAAACATGGTAGCGCAGCATAGGGCCGCGCGTTTGACGGTGGTGGCGGACGATGGACTTGGGTGAACGACGCGACGGAGGCGGAGGCAGCCCACCAGGATCGATGGTCTCGCGGGGGGAGTGTTGGGATTTGGAAGTGGATCGTGCTCTGGACGAGGCAACGACGTTGTAACTGAGCCGTGGAGGGAATGGGTGGCGGCGGTCGGTGCGAGACCCGGACGGCAGTGGACGGATCTGTGTTTGGCCATCCGTGGTGGTCCGAGGTGGAGTCCGCTGTAGAGATGGTGGCGGTTCGGTGGTGTTGGCGTGGTGGAGGTGGCAGAGAACAGGGGAGTAACAGAGATGGCGGTGGTGGAGCACTCTTTTTTTTATGTTTTTGTTTCTTCTTTTTTATTTTATTTCATGATTTTTATTGTGGTAATGACTCATGATAGGCAGAAGAGAATGAGATGGTATATTTGAGATAGAAGATGGAGATGGAGATGATGGTTATGGATGAGTGGAATATGTTGCTACTGTTATTGATGGAGGTTAGGGAGAGGTTTAGTAAATTTTATTCTGATGCTCCTCTTCTTTTTTTCATGCCTCCCCGTTTTCTTTGTTTGTTGATTGATATTTGTAGAGAAAATTTTCAATCTCTGCTTTCACCTTGGGACCATGTAAATTGGAGTGTTGAAGAGGGCCCTCTCAACTTCCATTTTTATGTTCATTTCTCTAATCGAGGCAAATGACCCTTCCCAAGTTCTGAACATTACCCATAAATGGGAGGCTAGCTGCTTGAGGCCTTGAGCCTTGTGAGAGCTACGGTGGAGATGGAAAAAACATAGTGGACAAAACATTTAACTTCCAGAAAAACATTTCTTTTTGTTTTTTTTTTTGTGTTTTTTTTTATTAAATATATTTTCACTTGGGCTTGGACTCAAAACAACTTCTAACAAAAACAAATTGGGCCAATAACATAACCAATTTTTTTAAAAAAAATTTATGCATTTTTTATTTTTTATTTTCAAAATATTAATTAAAAAAGAAAATATCCGGACAAAATTAGGTTTTCACAATAATTAGATAAAATTTTCATTACTCATGGTCACTATATAAAAAATATTTTTACCTAAATTTAGAAAAAAAAATTGTTAATTTCCATTTATGTGTGTGTTTTTGTTTGTTTGTATGAAAACCTTTCATGTCATGTATGGGACGGAACATAGTAATGCACTACAAAAACGTTCCGGAGCAATATCTATTATCTAACAGATGGCATTAGTTTCAACGTTCAATGTACTTCTTATACATCATCATGTCTATTTTTACATTCACAGGGAACAAACGAATGCTATAAGAAAAATTTTATGAAATCAACATTATTAATCTAGCCCAACTAATTTTTTAGGGCTCATTTGATGGTCAGGATAAGAAAGTTAAGATATGATAAACTATCATATCATGTCTTAAACTATTGGTTGGTGAGCCAACAGATAGGATAAATCAATCCTGTCACCTATCATATCATGTCCATCAAGTTAAAATTCTACCCTGAAAGAAGAGTTGAGTTAGAAAACAACATGATAAGATATGATGATTTAAAATATAATAAAATATAAAAATATTTTATATATAAATTAATTAAAGTATAGTAAAATAATAATTTAAAGTAGGGGTGTTCATCATTCATCCAAGCATAAATCCATCCGATCTATCTATTACAAAAACAAAATTAATGGATTTGATTAAATGGACTATTTTATTTTATAGATGATAGGTGATCCATCCATCATAAAATAATAATTTAAAGTAGGGGTTACAAAAAGATCTATTTGTCCACCGTTCATCCAAGCATAAATTCATCCAATCTATCTATTACAAAAAAAAATTAATGGATTGAATTAAATGGACTATTTTTTTTATCAATAATAAATGATCCATCCATCGTTCTTCTAAATCCATTGGATCACAATATGAAACCCAAAAAAAAAATCTACTGGATAGAATTTGGACGTGGTCAGTGTGCGTGTAAAGTCTTCGGACTGAAAGAATGTGGCACATTGAAATTATAATCGGGACGTTAATGTTAATGTTAATGTTAACGTCAGGGCACATTGCACATTGAAATTCCTATTTGGAATGAAATTCGTATTTGGACGTTAATGTCAACGTCACAGAGAGAGAGTGAGTTGGGACGTTAATGACTTTCTTGGATGGATATGGGATTGAGATTTGACCCATTCGTAAAAAAAAAGGTTAATAAATGAAATGAATGAATTTTATTAACTGGATTATGGATTGATCAAATTTTTATCATTATAAATTTTTAATGGATCATGATAGATTAATGAATCTTTTTAATCAGTCCATTGTAATTCGAGTAAAAATTTATCCAATCCATCAATTTGTCATCCTTAATTTAAAGTATAATAAAATATAAAAAAATATTTAAAATAAAAGATTAAAAAAATAAAAAAGTTAATATTCAAAATTATAAAATATAAAAACAAATTTCAATTAATAGAAATATCTAAAATTTTAATTTTTTTAAAAAATTATACGTAATTTTATAAAAAAGGATAAAGTTGTCATTTTATATAATATAAATAAATTAAAACATAAAAATAATGTAAAAATAAAAAAAGAAAATATAATAAAATATAAAAGTATATAAAATAAAACTAAAAATAAATTATTAATTTAAAAAACATAAAATTAATTTAAATTAATAAAAATATTAATAATTAACTTTTAATTATTTTATTTTATTTTATGACAAGCTAAATTTTTTTATTATATATTATTTTAAAATCTGAAAAATATAAAAAGATATTATAATAATTTAATTATATTTAAAATAAAAACTAAAAATGAAATTTAAAATTATAAAAAAATAATTTAAGTTTTTTTTTTTGAAACAAAGGGACTTAATTCATTGAAGAAGAAACAATAAAGTCATTACAACCTGGAAAAGCATGGAAAATAAAACTGCTAGCAAGGTGATGCGCCTGGGCATTCACACTTCTTCTATCATCTAGCAGCTGTTGACAGTGCTTAATAAGATAACCGAATTCTGAAATGTCCCTTGAGTTGGAGTATAAGACATGAACCACCATTTTGCAATCCACCTCAAATATAACATGTTGAAGATCCAACATCTTTATCCACTGTATGGCCATCAACAAGGCATAGGCTTCCCCTTCCTTCACCGGCAGATCCATATCCTTCCAATGAGATTTAGCTATAACAAACCTGCCTGATGCATCCTTGATAGGCCGATCTTCATTCATCTTGGACATGAAGAGATGATACGCCGTCTTGACAGAATAATCGCCATTTTTACTATAGTGCCACAAGCAAGAATCTATTCTCACAGACTCTAATAAAGGCGTACTGAGTACCTGTTTTGCCTGCACCCAATATAAAATAGCATCCCATTCCTTCATTCTTGCCATGGATCCATAAGTCACGCACCACCAAATGAGTAACAATATCATTCTGTCGAGAACCAATGAGTCCACGCAGCCATGCATCATCAAAAACCCTGATCCTTGAGCCATCTCCTAGACTCCACCTACACCCATCTTTCAACAAGCTTCTAGCACTTCAAATACTATGCCACACATGACTTGGATTGGAACCCCTCTTAGTATCCAAGAACTCACCCCCATAGGAAAATATTTAGCTTTAATTTGAAGAATTTGGTGACCATAGCATTTGGTTGGGAGATAAACTTCCATCCTTGTTTTCCAAGCATAGATAGATTAAAATCATGAAGATCCCTAAAACCCAAACCTCCCTCCCCCTTTCTACAAGAAAGCCTTTGCCAAGACATCCATCTAATACCATGCCCTTTCGTTCCCCACCAATATGAGTTAATCATCCTTTCAATCTCCTCACAAGGAGTCTTAGGAATAAGGAAAGCACTCATACAGTAGGTGTGAATTGCTTGGAGCACCGCCTTTATCATTACTTCTCTTCCAGCACAAGAGAGAAACTTCCCACTCAAAGAATTCAATTTTTTCCACACCCTCTCTTTAATGTACTTGAAGGTGGCTATCTTGCTTCTACCAATAATGGATGGAACTCCTAAATACTTTCCTGCCCCTAATCGAGCTTGGATACCCAAAAGCTCCATCAATTCATTTTGCAAATGATCCTGGACATTCCCACTAAAAAATTCTTCAGATTTTTGTAGATTAATAGCTTGTCCAGATACCATCTCATAGACTCCTAGAATATCATAATATGCCCCACCTCCTCTCTAGTAGCCCTGAATAACATGAAACAATCATCTGCAAAAAGGAGGTGTGTGACAAAAGGAGCTTCCCTACAAATCTTAATACCATGTATCATCTCATCATTTTGAGCTTTATGAAGCAAATCACTCAATCCCTCTGAATATAGAAGAAAAAGATAACGAGATAGAGGGTCTCCTTGTCTAATACCTCTACCAGGGACAATGGGCCCCACCTGCTCATAATTAACTAAAATTGATTAGTTAACTGTTTTGACACAAAGCATGGTCCAAGAAATCCACTGGTCATGAAAACCCATTTTATTCATGATGGCCCTAAGATACCCCCATTCCACTCTATCATACTCCTTACTAATATCCACCTTCAAAGTCATGTCTCCACGTTTTCCCCTTCTTTTATTTTTCAAATGATGAATAATTTCCGAGGCCATCAACACATTATCCATAATAGAACGACCTCTATGAAAGCAGATTGCTCCTCCGCAATATAATCATGAAGAACCACTTTCAATCTATTAGCAAGCACCTTAGATACTAATTTATAAATAACATTGTAGAGAAAATTTGGCCTATAATCCTTCATATTCATAGGATTATATACCTTTGGAATTAAGACTACATTAGTATCATTAAGGTGAGGAGGGAAAATACCATCATATAGCCAAGAGGTGTAAGCTGAAAAAATTTCATCTCCTTAAGAATTCCAAAATTTTGATAAAAAGCCACATTCAAACTATCAGGACCGGAGGGTGCATTTGAAACAAAACAATTCTAAACTCCTCCATATTAAAAGGCTTGGTCAAGTACATATTGTTCTCCATAGTCACCCGCGGGCTAACCACATCGATAACCAAGCTATAATTACAAGCGTCCCCAGTAAAAAGATTTTGGAAGTAATCCTTAGCCACTGCACATAATTCTGCTTGTTCAACCACGTCACTTCCCATTGCATTAGTGAGCTTCTTGATTGCATTTTTTCTCCTCCTGAAAGAGGCCATGGCATGAACGAACTTTGTGTTCTTGTCTCCTTCTTGCAACCAATGAATCTTCGCCCTTTGTCTCCAAAATTGATCCTCTTGCAATAGAAAATTACCAAGCTTTGTCTTCGCAACACTCAACATGGCTTGAGAGTCCGAATCATGATGAAATAGCAGTGTACTAATTTCCTGCTTACATTTAATAATATTGCGTGTAAATTTGTACCTCAGTTTTCGGCCCCAATGATCCAAGTCCTCACTGCAAGCCTGTAATTTTTCCAGTAACTCCCCGCTGCTTTCTTTTGACCAACCTTCCTGAACCACATCATTCAATTCACTCTCCAAAATCCAGTCATTCTCAAAACAGAACCTGCGCCTAAAGGGACCAGAATCACGGACATGAAGATTTAATGAAATGGGTGAATGGTCAGATACAAAAGCCACCAAATTGGAGAGGATAGCTTTGGGAAATAAATTCACCCAACTGGAAGTACTCATTGCTCTATCCAACTTCTCCTCCACTATCACCTCCGAACCCCTCTTTCGAGTCCAAGTAAAGGGGTATCCTTCAAGATGAAGGTCCACCAGGTGACAATCACTAACAGCTGCTCGGAAGCCATCAAACAACCACTGAGGTGCTCAACCCTTCCCCTCTTTTCCTCCATGGAAAGGAGATCATTAAAATATCCAATGATACACCACGGAAGAGAAGATAAGGAAGCCAAGTGACGAAGCAAATTCCATGACTCCCTTCTTTTAGCTCTATCTGGTATGCCATAGAAACCTGTTAATCTCCACATCCCCTTGTTCGGATCATTAACCTCCATATCAATGTAGTTTGATGAGAACGAGGTTACACGGCAATTATAATCTTCCTTCCACAACACATCTAAACTACCCCCTCTCCCTTCCCTATCCACTTCAAAACACTCATGAAAATTGATCTTCCTCTTTAACTCCTTTATTTTGTTAACATGCACTAACGTTTCACTAAGAAAAATAATCTCAGCTTGGGAAGACCTAACAAGGTCTTTAATATTTGGAACTGTCATTGGGTTTCACAGGCCGCGACAGTTCCAGCATAGGATACTCATTGTTCTCGATGGGCTTGGGGACTAGGACCTGCCAATCACTAGTACAAAATATGTATTTAACATCAGAGTTTTAACATCGGTTTTAACAAAACTGATGCGAAAAAAGAGGCGATGACATTTTTGAAATTAAAATGAAATATTTTAACATCGGTTATAATAAAAACCGATATGATAAAAATATTTAACAATGGTTTTTACAAAAAATGATGTGGAAAAGTGAAACCAAAAATATTTTTTTTATCAGACATAAGATTAGACATCGGTTTTAGTATAGCCGATGTGGAAAAGTGAAACCAATTTTTTTTTATTAGACATAATATTAGACATTGGTTTTAGTATAATCGATGTAGAATATTAATTTTAGACATCGGTTTTATGATAACCGATGTGGAAAAGGGAAAAAAAATAATAATCAGCCATAAGATTACACATCGGTTTTATTATAACCGATGTGAAAGATTGAACAAAAAAAATGAATTTTTTTAAGCAGCAACATTTTTAACATCGGTTTTTGTTGTTAACCGATGTGAAAAATCAATATAACACATCGGTTTTGGATATAACCGATGTGTATTTTCATTTTGTTTCAATATTTATTCATCTCTCTTGCGCCCTACGACCCTCCAATTTCATTTTCTTCATTTAACCTTATTCTCTATTGCAGCGCTCCAGTAACCCTCACACCCTCACACCTCTATTATTCTTGCTCGCTCCGCCGCGTCCTCTGCTGTCACCCCCCCCCCGCTTGCTCCACCGCTTCGTGTCATGACCCAGTAGCCTCCGCTTGAGGCAGTGGGTTTGGGTTTTCTTCTCCTCAAGGGTTCGACGCTGAATCAAACTTTGAGCATAGCTTGGTTGGCACATTGACCCCTCTCTTGCACTTGAATGGTAATTTAAAGTTTTATTTGCTATCATTTTATTTTTAGATTAAGCTTAAGTACTTGTTTAGTCAAGGGCTTGAAACATCAAGGGTTCCACGCTTAATCAAACTATGAGCATAGCTTGGTTGGCATTGACCCCTCTCTTGCACTTAAATGGTAATTTGAAGTTTTATTTACTATCATTCCATTTTTAGATTAAGCTGAAGTTGTTGAGTGGGCTTCAAACATGGAAAAAATGTAACCCATGTACATTGAACTCAACATTAATTTATTGAGAAGGATGGGCATTAAGCTAATAAGTGATAGAGGTTCTAATACACCATATTATAGTTAACTTTTCTTAAAGCTTAAACTATTATGGTTAAGGTTCATGAATGGTTTTTATTTATTTATTTCTAACAACCCCTCTCTTTAACTTGAATGGTAATTCGAGATTTTATTTGCTATCTTTTCATTTGTAGATAACTTTGCAAATACTAATTTGGTTTATCAAAAGCTCAAAAAGATATGGAAACTGTAATGCTTGCTCTCTCTTGTAAGGTACTGCTTCTTTTGTTTTACCTTTCACGTTAAGTTTATTATCTGTCTCTCTTTTTGTTTAATGTGATTGAAGAACAAGTGTTGAAAAAAATAGAATGATTTTTTTCGCCAACAAATTTGACTTAGTTTATTATGTGGTTATAGTGCTCTTATCTTACATGTGCTAACATGAGACTACTTGTTGAGAGTGAGTGAGTGAGATATGTGATTGAATAATCGAGTGCTTAGGAAAATGCACTATAAAAAAACAACTGTTTAGCGACCATAATATTCGGTCGCTAAACATTGTAAATCGGTCGCTATTTAATTTAGCGTCCGAATTAGCGACTGATTAATGGTGGTGACTGAATACCTGGTCGCTAAGGTTTTAGCGACCAATTAATATTTGTAATGTCGCACGAATTTATGGTCGCTAAATAATAATAAACGGTCGCTATTAGGTTGGTCACATTTTTTGGTAACCATTTCTAGCGACCGATAATCGGTTGCTAGTTCGGTCGCTAATTTTGGTTACTGTTAACCTATATTAGCGACGGATTTTCGGTCGCTATGCCACATCTGTAAATGTTAAATAAAGTTTAGCGACCGAATTATTGGTTTCTAATTCGGTCGCTAAAATGGTTATTATTAATTTTTTTTAATTTTAATTTTAAAATAAAATTGTTTTTCTGATTTTCTTTAAACGTTAGCAAAATTACTAATAAAACACACCAAATTACTTATGAAATATACAATCATAAGAAATAATAAATATATATAAAAAGAATAATCCAAAATGTCGTACAAGAATCGTTTAAAGTCAAAAATATGGGGAAAAATCAGTCATGATGAGGGGGAGATGGAGGAATCCAATCATCCCCAGCGTCAGCCTCCACCACCGACGTGCCTAGCGAGATCGTCCTCGGAGTCATGACATCAGTAGCTGGCGGCGGAACTGGAGGAGAGGCAGCAGGCGGCCCAACCGTCAGAGCATCATCCTGAGCAACTGGAGTCTGGATCCTCATCTGCTCCAACACCAGCCGCAGTGTTTGGCCCTGCTCGATGCTCGCCTGCATCAACTGCTGGTGTGCCTGAGTTAACTGTGCAATATGGTTTGCCATCTGCTGCTGTCTCTCGCACTTTTCCCGAAGCTCCGCATTCAGCTGCATGATGGTGTCCTGCATTTGGTGGAACTGCTCCCGAGGGACGGTATCGGCATAGGAAGGGGCAGGCGTGCCGGATGATGAAACGATAAACTCGCCTCCCAGGTGTCCGAGGCCATACACGTTCCCCTTCTTGTTCCTGCCCCCGACGACCTCCAAATAAATGGCATTATCGTCGACGGAGACAGGAGAGCAGGGCCCATCACCAGTCAAACCCTCATCTTGTGACTGTGAGGCACGTGATATATCATCGACCTTCTTCTCGTTGAAGCCCACCTACAAAGTATAGTTGAAGAGATTTAGTTAAAATTATATCCAATATTAACAAATCATTTATAATAAATTACAAGTAAACACTAAATTATTTTTTTGCTTACAGCATAGTTACGGGCCTTGTCGTTGACCCATGTCCCCGACTTCAACTTCTTCGTCCTCTCCACCAACTCCATAGAAGTGGGGGCCGCTGTTTCTGTGCTTTCTGCACAGAAAAATATAATCTTAAATTCATAAGAATAATTAAAAATGAAAACTAATTAATTAAATAGTATATTAAGTCAAAAGTTTAATATATTACCAGCTCATCGTAGTGGGCGGCGGCTGATTTAGACCCACCGGTCCAAGCACATGCGCCACCATCAGAAGCTCGATTACGCCGAGCTGTGACCTGGATCTCCTGGAACTTCTCAGTAGCCCAGTACTGGTCCAGCTACCTCCTGATCTCAGGATCCACCCACTTCCCCTTATTTTGACCCTTCCTAAGCTTGTTCGTCAGATTCTTCATGACCAGTGAGCCTTTATGCTCAAATATGTCCCTGACGAGAGCCTCTAAAGCTAAGTCCCACCTATACTCTTTCTGCAACTTACAGTTGTTAGGAAATTCGTGTGTACATATATATAATGTAAATTTAATTTAAATAACTTAATAAATTGTTACCTTAAACTCTAGAAACAACTGATCCCTATGGCCCTCTGGGATGGCCTTCCATGTAGGCCATGGACCATCAAACTTGCGTCGCAGGATCTTCGATATCGAATCAGAAGGGCCCTTCGCGGGCAGAAAGCTGCAGCAAAATTAGAGCATTAATAAATGTTATAAATAAATTAAAAAAACAAGTAAATAGAAATTAACGATACTTTATATATATTAAAAAATTAAATTAGCATACTCGTTATCCCCCCTGGGGATAAGAAGAATCCTCTTGTCGGATGGACCACGACTCTCCTGTCCCGATGATGATGATGGTCCTGTCGTCGTAGGTGTGGATGATGAGGGTGCAGCCTGTGTCCCGACCACATGAGGCTGGGTAGGGGGTGCAACTCCATCACCCTGAGGTGTCCCGTCCACAGAGGTGCTGGTAGGGTGGTCTCGATCTGAAGGCTGTGGGTCGGCCGGCGAAGGGACTCTCGCAGCACGACCTCCACGACCTCCACGACGACCCCTACCTCTAGAGGAATCTGCCATCTGTGAAAAAAATGAAAAGATGATTACACAAGTGTAAATAATACAAAAATAAATTACCTAAGTAGAATGACATTTACACAATGAATTATGACATAAATAAATTACCTAAGTAGAATCTTCGTCACTAAATTCACCCTCACTCTCATCAGTATCACTTGATCGGAATGTACCTTCGCTAGATGCGTCCAACTCGGATTGATCCATTAACTCTATTTCAACTTCTTCCCCATTTCCGGAAATGTCCGCCAGAGAATTAACAATACTGTCCGGCATAATTTGCAACGGTTTATGGGTTCTTGAAAACTCATCATCTTGGTACGGAGCATCTTTTTCAAGCTGGTTGATTACATTATCAGTAATTATACTGCGAGCCTTTATCTTAATAACACCCAACCAGCCATGATGTCCTTCGGGATATGGCGAGTAATAAACCTGCTCTGCCTGTTGTGAAAAAATGAATGGGTCGTATGCCTTATTCTACCTTCGAGACAGCCTAACTTGAACAATACCATAATTTTTATCTATTTTTGTCCCTACGTCAAGAGTAGGATCAAACCAATCACACTTGAAGATAACTAACTTCATCACGGGGAAACCGGTATAATCGAGTTCAAGGATGTCAGTTAGAACCCCATAGAAATCATCCTCTACATTGCCATCAGTGGCTCGCACACAAACACCATAGTTACACGTCTGCATTCCTTCATTCCATGTTTTTGTGTTAAATTTAAATCCATTTACAATATAAGTATTCCATGATGTAACCCATCTTGTTAGGCCCCCATGCCAAATTTGTCAACAATGGATTTTGAACAATGTTTTCTGGATCGAGTACCTAAAAAATCAAATATTATATTATTCTTATACATGCTATATATTTAAGGAGATAAAATATATTTCAACAAATGAAGATGCTTAACCTACATATTTACTGAACCACGTAGCAAAGTGAGAAGTAATTTCTCGATCAACCCGATCGTTTGAAATGTCAGGTTGGAGATCCCTTAGAAAATTGCCGTACATCCTACATATGGGAGATTAACAGCAGGACGATTAATAATCATAAATGTCAATTGAACTTATAAAAGACATTGTAGAAACTTACTCTAAATATGGCGCGACCTCTTCACAATTTTGAAGGATATACAGATGAGCAACATTAATGTCACATTTGCTCCAAGAAATATCCTTTTGATTTACCAATAAATATGCCCGGATAGTTGAATATTGATATAGGAGGACTAGTTGAACTTCCTTCGCCCGAATCAACGTTTCTAGGCATCCTTGTCCTTCTCGTGTTAACTTCGTCCGGATAGAAATAAGAGGCAAAAGTGGAAGTATCCTATACTAAGTATGCTTCACAAATGGAACCCTCCACTCGTGCCTTGTTCTTGACTTTGTGTTTAAGGGAGTGCGGGAACCTATTACAGAGGGATACATACAAATAATTACTAGTTTTAGGGAAAGCTAAACTACGCTCTCGTGTTCGTGAATTTCATATGTATTAAGTAAAATAGTTAATGTTGTTTACCTATCAAATGGATACATCCAGCGGTATTGGACTGGGCCACTAAATCTTGCTTCGTAAGGTAGATGAACTGGCAGGTGTTCCATGGAATCAAAGAAACTCGGCGGGAAGATTTGCTCCGACTTACATAACAAAACGGGTATCTTGACTTCCATATCCTTTAATTGATTCACATTTAGTGTTGTCGATGTAAGCTCCCTGAAAAAGTGGCTAAGCTCAACAAGTGGGTTCCAAATTTGCTTCCGTAATGCGTCGAACGCAATTGGAAGCAACCTTTGCATGAACACGTGGCAATCATGACTCTTCATTCCATGTAACTTTGCTTCCTTAATGTCAACACATCTACCCAGATTGGAAGCATACCCATATGGTAACTTTAGTTCTTTAACCCACTTACTAGACGGCCACTTTCTGTGCTTTGCTTAGTGTATAACTTACCTTCGGTTTGACAAGTCTGCCACGACCACCGTCCTGCAACTCAAGCTCCTTTCGATTATAAATGTCAGCCAGATCCAATCGGGCTTTATTTGTATCCTTTGTCCTCCCCTTGATGTCCATCACAGTGTCAAACACATTCAAAAACACATTCCTCTCAGTATGCATGACATCAATGTTGTGACGGAGTAGCTGCGTCCTCCAATACGGAAACCTCCAAAATATACTTTGTTTTGTCCAATTATGGTTGACGCCATTATCAGGATTTTGTTCTGCTTGGGTTTCATGGATGAGCGGTAAATCTTGTACTCTGCGCCATACATTAGGACCAGTCAAATATGGTGGAGGCGGTGTTGTCTCCGCTACAACGCTTCTTGAATGCATTCTTGTTCCGCCTATAAGGATGATCTTACGGAAGGAATTGACAATGACAATCAAAATATGAGATCTTTTCGACTTTTTTTAAGCGTGAATGCCTTCGATCGCTCCATACATATTGGGCATCCAAGCTTCCCCGCGGTCATCCAACCCGACATCATCCCATAAGCAGGAAAGTCGTTGATCGTCCACATTAAAGCTGCTTTCATGATGAAATTCTGCCTCAAAGATACGTCATATGTCAACACACCATCATTCCACAGCATTGTCAACTCATCTATCAGCGGCTGCAAGTACACATCAATCTTACCTTTTGGATTAGACGGACCGGAATTATGATTGTTAGGAACATAAACTCCCGCTTCATGCACATCCCAGGGGGAAGATTGTATGCAGTCGGGATACTTAGGCCAACAAGAGTATGCTTTTCCAGACTGCCCAAAAGGATTAAATCCATCAGTAGATAACCCCAATCGGACATTGCGAGGGTCCTGCGAAAATGCCATATGAACCCTATCAAAATGCTTCCAAGCTTCTCCATCAGATGGATGACACAAGACATCTTGCTCCCTCTCATGCTCACTATGCCACCTCATGTGAGCTGCAGTGGCCATCGAAGAGTACAGTCTTGTAAGTCTTGGCACGAGCGGAAAGTACCACATCTTTTTTAGCGACCTCTTCTTCTCAATGCCCATCCTAGTGGTTGTCTTATACCTATCCGCACCACAAAATCGACAACATGTTATGCTTTCCGCTGAATCATCCTTATAGTACAACATACATCCATTCGGGCAACAATCAATTTTCAAACACCCCAGACCCAAATTTTCCACAGACTTCTTAGCATGATAAAAACTAGTAGGCATCCGATTGTCTTCTGGTAACGCCTTGGACACTGACCTGGTGAGGCGATTAAAACAACCTTATTGTATATTGTAGTCAGATTTGATACTCAACCATTCCATGCACATCGACAACTCCCTGTACTCTCGACATCCTTCCCACAATGGAGATCGTGCAACACTCAGCATATCATAGAATCTTTGAGATTCGGGATTCGGATTCTCCTCTATGTATTGGGAACCCATTCCACCATCTTCTCCCCCATCTTCTTCTAGTACAACACCAACCGATGGTCCAGCATGATCCATTATCATCTGCTCGTATGGATTCAATTCTTCCCTCCGGTCACCACTTCCATAGTACGAACCTTCAACCACAATCGTGTTTAAGTCAGGCAACATCTCACCATGGTTACTCCACCAATAGTAATCAGGCATGAAGCCCTTCTCATAAAGATCGGCTACAACTCCATCCACGCTTTTGAAAGATTGACACTTGCATCTTTTGCAAGGACACCTCAATTGATCTCCGCCCAGCCGTATAAATCTCTCCTGGCCAACAACAAACTCTATAAACTCACCCACTCCAACTCTATACTCTTCCCTAAGACGTTTATTACGATCCAACCTATGATACATCCATTTCCGATTCTCCAGAATATCCATTGCTGGCAATTAAATAGCCTGACCAATCCTACAATAACACTTATATATTACGGTGCATTCCAATAACTCCATCAATCTCGTTCTTATGACAAGGTATGAACCTATCCCATTCGAGAAGAAACCTTTGCCACACTCGGCTACTAATAGTTATTCCCATATTCAAATACCTTATACTTGACAAAATTTTGGCAGCATTTCCCATCGGTCTCCAAGTTACACGACTCGAGCACGGTGAGAATCACCACGATCAAGTATGCACCAGGAGAACAAAAGGAAATGCATCAGACCGACATTTCAACAAGTATATAAGGCATTTGAACATTGAAATGACTATTGTTCGAGTGTGAAAAAGGTTTTTTCCCAAACTGTCCCACTTGGAAAATTCAAGATTCAATACAATGAGCATGCATACCTTGATAAGTTATGCATGCTCATTAATATTGAATCTCAAATAGGAAACTAAGGCTTTCGTAAATTAATTATTAACTCTAACGAGAAAATAAAACCATTAACCTATAAATATTGCAACATTGTTGAGCTTATATAAATTGAAGCGTAAATCAATACAAACTTAGATTAAATATTGTAGAAAACATCCTATTGAGCTCCGCTCTCCACTAACAAGTAGCGATTAATTGTCACACACATGCATAATTTCTAAATTATCAGCACACAACTAGCATCCCGCCTTTCGGACAGGATCACATCCTATTGAGCTCCGCTCTCCACTAACAAACAACACATATTGACAAACACATGCATAAACATTAAATTATCAGCATACAATCAGACAAGATCACATCCTATTGAGCTCCGCTCTCCACTAACAAACAACACATATTGACAAACACATGCATAAACATTAAATTATCAGCATACAATCAGACAAGATCACATCCTATTGAGCTCAGTTCTCCACTACCAAACAACATGATAATTCACATAATACATTACACTTGAGTGTTCGGAGAACTTACCGAGAGAGAAAACACATCCGAGCAAGGATAAGGGGGGGAGGAGGAGCCACAGAGAGTAGAAGAATATGATAACAAGGACCTATCGTGCATAAATGAAATTAGTCATTTCAAATCAAATCATTATTCTATATATACAGAATCCAGTACAACTATTTATAAGACTAGAAACACATAAATTAATATAAAATAGAATCAACAATATATGGTTACAAATTTAGAACAACTTGCAAAACAATCTCCTTTATTTCGGAAGAAGAGGAAACAAAGGAGAAAAGTACTAAGGAACCTTTTCTCTCCCAAAACCTAACTCTTGGAAGATGAGGTAAGGGTTTAAATCTTAAATTACAAATTCCATTTCTTTGTGGTTTGTCATATTTGCATGTTTGAGAACTCAAAACAAAATTCAAAACACAAAACTTAAGCTTTAATCAGTGACAAAAACGTAACTATAATAAACTAAACAAAATAAAAAGAATGTTTCAAATGCTTTTTGGACGGGCAAAGCAAGTGTCACGATTCATGAAATCATCCAGACCTGGAATCTACTCTGGTGTTTATACAAACACATAAAATTCACCCAGGATAATTGTTCTCTCTCACTTTTAACTCTCAAACTCACACAACACTTATAAAGGAAGAGAAAAAAATTTATGTTCTCATATTTTTGATTCATTCCATCATCAAATTACCAACGTACAACCATGGCCTTTTATAGGAAACACTTCATAATAAACTATTAAAATATAAACAAACTTAATTGATAAGAAAGTCTTAGGCAGTGGCACACAAAATATGACTATTCTACATGAATCATGATAACGATGCAAGTAGATAATGAGTTGTAAAAAGTTCCTTGTTTACTATGCATTGCAGCAGGTAGACTTCAATTTGGACTAATATGACTCGTGTTAATTGTTGGTGATTAAAAAAAGGCTTGATTTAATTATCAAACACTCGCCATGAAAAAGATGGAAAAAAAAGGTCTCAGATGCATAAAACATCTTTATATTGGTGTCTTTGCTGCAATTAACAGATGGGAAGTTTTTTGAAAATGTCATCAATAATTGCAATATGAATTAAAGCAACAGTTTTAAAGTTTTTAATAGTCCAAATAATATAGTTTGAAAAGAAAGAGGAAGTTGAAAAGTGATGCATGCATGGGTCATTTGAATTAGTAAGTGGCATTGGGAAAGCGGACATAGGTGCCAATCACTCATAGTTTAACAAACATCAAATTTCGGGGGTGGTTTACATAAATTCATGAAGCATAATACCGAGTGTTCAAATAGATTATCAGGAAACAGACAAATATTTATAATTATCAAGGAGAGACTCCAAAAGAGTGACAAAAATTTCCACTTTATGTTGATACTACAAGCCAAATTTAGAGTACTCCCTCCTTTGAATATAATGACCACCAACAGCAACAACACACAAAAAGAAAATTTCAAAGTTCCTTCCTCTCTTGCTTCGAAATTCGGAGAGAAAAGATGAACCCTCAGAAATTTTTTGGACCCTCTTAGACATACCACCAGACCATAATTTTTGGACACACTCACAAAGCAACCAAAATAGTAATCATCATTGTTGCAAAAAGAATTTCAGAGACTGTGAAATAACAATAAAACGGAGAATGAGGGCGCAGGGGGATACATAGAAGGAAGGAGGGGATACCTTTGCAGGTGGTCCTTGCGGTTGTCCCTATGGTGGCGGAGCTCTACGATGGTGGCACTTTGTTTCTACGGAGGAAAGACCAAAGATGAGAGGGAGGAAAAGGAAGAGAAGAAAGGAAGAGATGAGAGGTAAGAAGACTTACGTCTTGTGATACGGTGGTGGGCGTCTTAGTGCGGTGGTGACCAGAGGGATGAAGTTGTGGAGACGGACGGAGTTAGGCAGACAATTTGGCGCGGTGGTGGAGGTAGAGAGCATAGATGAGAGAGGAAAAATGAAGAAGTGAGGGAAGGAAATGGGAGATTTCGTGATTTAGGGTTTTTAATTTTAGCGACCGATTTAAATTTCGGTCGCTAACACGCTATTTTATATACCGAATTAATATCGGTCTCAAATATAAATAATGTTTGAAATACGAATTCATAAATTTAGCTGACGGATTTTTAAATCGGTCGCTAATATAAAAAAGTTTGACCGTTGCATTTAAATCACCGCTATTTCGGTCGCTAAAAATTCATAAATTTATGACTTTTACTTTCCTTTATTTAGCGAGCCGACATAGTGATTGATATCTCTGCTTACGCTCTATTTTGTCGCTATTTCGGTCCTGAATCAACTTTAACCAGTGTTTCATGTAGATCCTACAATCGGCCGCTATTTCTTCACAAAAAAGTAACCAAAAAATTCGGTCACTATTTTCGATCGCTAAATGACCTTTTTTTTTTGTAGTGATGCCTATTTTCATCGAAAGATGTTTTTACATTTAGAGCATGACATCTGTATGGCTTATTATTTACTTGTATCATGCCAAGAAAAAATAACATGCATAAATTTTTGCAATGCACATATAGGCCATAATTCTTTACCCTTTCTTTTTTCGTGCTTTGATTCTTTACCTTTCTTTTTTGGTGCCGTGACTTATCATTCTACCTTCCGAATCATTTATATGTGTATCCTTATATGTGTTCATCAACTTGGATTTTCTACTGTAAGCTCAGCTATTTCTTATATGTATGTGTGTGCTTTATCTCTGTCATCATAGTTCTTCTGTATTTATGCTTCTATACTGATCAAGCTACGTAATTGTTGTTGTGACCTTGTTATTCTGGTCTTGTTATGAAAATATTCACAAGGTGCTTCTCTTTTTGTATAGGTATACTTGCTGTTATTGAAACTATTACGGTACAAGTTCCGAGAAGAATATTAAGTAGAATATTCATTATTCATTACGATTTCCGGCTGAGTGTTCTTCCCACACCCAGTAAGCTTTCTCCTCTCCATTTTTCTTGTTTGGTTTTTGTTTGCATTGTACTTGGGGATTGGAGTGTTCTATTATTTTTCTTAATGTTAATTAATTAGTAAAGCGCCTTAGTTTCTCGTTTGAGATGCAATACTAATGAGCACACATGTACGTGCTTAAGGTACCGCTCATTGTATTGGATCTTGAATTGTCCAAAGTTGGACAGTTTGGGAAATTTTTTTTCTTCATTCAGTTAAAATAGTTATTCATTGATTCTCATGTTATATACTTGATGAAAGTTCGGATTGATACATTTCCTTTCGTTCTCCGGGTGCATACTTTATCATGGTGGATGTCATCGCGTTCAAGTCGTGGTAGCGTCGAAGACCGGAAGAGAAATGCTTTGTTGAAATTTCATCGAGTATGAGCATGGGAATTAAGGACTAACTGTTAACCGAATGTTGAAAAAGTTTCTTCTCGAATGGGATAGGGCCATACCTGTCGTAAGAAGTACTTGATAAAGATCTTGGACTAAGTACGAAGTTATTGGTTTTAGTCATGGATCGTGGTTGGATGAATGCTAGATGGGCAAGTGACGAGTATGAGAATGGAGTGGAAGATTTTCTACAATTTGCAAAAACAAATGCTCCCGATGAGTGGTAACGAAAGGTTTTATTGTCCTTGTGTTAAGCTGTTTGAATGAGAGACGACTAGAAGCCCGAGGAGATAGCGGGAGCATCTTATTTGTGAGGGGATTTGCAAGAGTTATACAATATGGATATGTCATGGTGAATCGTTAGACAGGCCGAGGGTGTCACATAGAGAGGAAGTTGATGACGTGGATGTGGACGATGGACTAGAGGACATGATCCGTGATGTTGGGCAACAATCTTTTCGACGATACTTTGTGCAGGTGATGCGGAAGTGGCTTTGTATCCGGGTGCACTAATTTCACACGGTTGTCGATGGTGTTAAGATTGTTCAATGTGAAGGCAAGAAATGGGTGAAGCGATAAAAGCTTTACCGAATTGCTTGAGTTGTTGAATGACATGCTTCTAGAAGGTAACACATTACCGTCCCGAAACTATGAGGTGGAGAATATATTGTGTCCGATGGGTATGGGTATAAGAAAATACATGATTGCCCCAATGATTGCATATTGTACAGGAAAGAGTTTGAAGAGATGCACGAGTGCCCTAGGGTGTGGGGTATCACGCTACAAAGCGAAGGATGGTGATTCCTAGTTGTGATGCGGTCACCGGGGGTCCTCCTGCCGAAGGTGTTATGGTATCTTCCATCAATTCCGCGGTTCAAGCGATTGTTTGCTAATGAAAAGGATGCAAAGAATATTAGATGGCATGCGGATGAGAGGAAATGTGATGGACAACTTCGTCATCCTGCTGATTCTTTGCAATGGAAGAGAATTGATAGTTTGTTTTCGGAGTTTGGCAATGAGCCCGAAACCTCGGGCTTGGACTTGCTACCGATGGAATGAATCCATATGGAAGCTTAAGTAGTATTCGTAGTTCATGACCTGTTCTCCGGTAATTTACATCCTGTCTCCTTGGTTGTGCATGAAGCGTAAATACATTATGTTAAATATGATGATTTTGGGTCCAAAATAGCCAGGAAATGATATTGATGTTTATCTCGAGTCCCTTGATTGAAGACTTGATAATGTTGTGGGATGAAGGCGTTTATGTGATCGCGGGTATTGCCGTGAGACTTTCAGTTGCGTGCCATGTTATTTTGCACCATCAATGACTTTCCAGACATCTGGAACCTATGTGGGTATAGTGTTAAGGGGCATAAAGCATGTCCAATATGTGGAAGAAGGCACATGTCACCATCAACTGCAACATGGAAGGAAGACAGTTTACCTTGGACATCGGAGATTTCTCCAAGCGTAATCATCCTTATCGTAGATTGAGGAAAGCTTTCAATGGACTTCCGGAGAATGAAATTGCTCCGGTGGCCTTGACCGGGAGACCAAGTTTATGAACGGGTGAAGAACACTAATGTCATCTATGGGAAGACCCATAAGAAGGCTACAGAGAAGAGTATATCGAAGAAGAGGCCAATATTCTTTGATCTTCCATACTGGTGCAAGCTTGATGTAAGACATTGTATTGATATGATGCATGTGGAGAAGAATGTGTGTGATAGTTTAATCGAACGCTTCTCAACATTCAAGGCAAGATAAAGGATGGTGTGAATGCTACTGCGGATCTAGTTGCGATGGGTATACGAAGCGATTAGCTCCACATAAAGTGGGGATAAGAAGACTTATTTGCCCCATATATGTCATACTTTATCAAAAAAAAGAGAAAAGAATTTTATGTGAATGTCTACGGGAGTCAAAGTACCACAAGGTTACTCTTTCAAATATCAAGAGACTTGTCTCAATGAAAGATCTCAAATTAGTTGGCTTAAAGTCTCATGATTGCCATGTTTTGATGCAACAACTACTATGGTGCCCATTCGTGACATCTTGCCTAAAAAAGTCAAACATGCCATTACTAGGTTATGCTTATTCTTCAATACTATATGTAGCAAGGTCATTGATACTAAAAAGTTGGATGACTTGGAAAATGAGGCAGCCATTATCTTGTGCCATTTGAGATGTATTTTCCACCTTCATTTTTTTGGCATCATGGTTCATTTGATTGTTCATCTAGTGAGGGAGATTAGATCATGTGTTGCCTGTTTATTTAAGGTGGATGTACCGGTTGAGCGATACATGAAGATCTTGAAAGGATATATGAAGAATCCACACCGTCCGAAGCATCTATTGTTGAAAGGTATGTTGCGGAAGAAGCTATTGAGTTTTGTACGACTACATGTCGGAAAGCGGAACTGTAGGGCTTCCAAGTCTCGCAATGAAGGAAGATATGATGGTAAGGGTCACGAGGTATCACCTTGTTAAGAGCATGGATTGGGAGGAAGTGCTTCAAGAACATTTGTATATATTGAATAACACCGATGAGGGTGAACCATACTTATGTGAGCACAAAGGCATATCAATGAAACTTACCCTATAATGAATGAAAAATGGTGTTTGAACTAGAATAATAGGACTTTCTTGAACTGGTTTAAAGAAAAAAATTGTAAAGCATGGTACTTCGCTTCGATACATTAAAATGAGCTAGTACAAGGGCCTAACTTGATGTCATATGCTGGAGCTGGTACGATATCAATAAGTTTTCCTTCTATACAAAGTCTTAGGATGACAAAAGTACTATGAAAAACGGTGGGGTTATGGGTCAGTGAGTCCATGCATTTCTCTAGTTCAAAGATAAAAACCCTGTTATGGCATCCGTTTCATACTTTGGAATCATTGAATAAATCGGAGTGCTGATTACATGAAGTTTAGAGTGCCCGCTTTTAAATAATGTGGGTTGTGAGGATAACGATGGGCAAACCGATGAGTTAGGATTAAAATTGGTGGACCTTAATAAATTAGGTAATAAAGAAGAGCCTTTCATCATGGCATCCTAAGCAAAACAAGTGTTTTATATCCGTGATCCTTCTAACAAAGCGTGGTTGCTGGTTCTCCAGGGAAAAACCATGTATAATGGTAGTGAGGGAAATCAAGATTCAACTCTTGATATTTCTGATACTCCTTCTTTCTCAGCATGGGTGCCTAATTTCAATGAGGAAAATGAAGTGGACGATGTACATGCTACTCGTAATAATATGGGAGAACTTTACTACTTGACCACAATGTAAGTTTAGTTTGAATTATGTTTAAGGTCATATTATATGCTAACGTTGATATTTATAAGTTATGCTTACACATGATTGATATTTATGAGTTATGTTTGATATTTATCCAGACATATCGACATTTTCTTTTGTCTAAACAGTATACATGGCTGATCCCAAGGATATCCCTCCTTCATGGGCGGTCTAGAGACAGTCTACGGGTATAAAGGGTAGACGTGCCACACAAATGAGGAATTTGACGCCAACCGTGATTCAAATCAAAGGATAAGAATCGACTTTGATGCTCATCTCAATCCTATTGGGCCAATGGCGAAAGGCTTATCGTTTGTGGGGTTACACCTCATATTTTTTTATCATATTACATGGTTTTTCATGTAGTTTTGGGGCATTTTTAATTTGATTTTGTTTTTACCTTGGAATGGTAAAGTTTGGTTTGGGGTGTTTGTGCAGAATTGAAGATTAAAATGTTCAAGATCAACAAGCGATGGAGCTTGCATGAAGATGGAGCTTGAAAAGCAAGAAAACCCGAGCCAAACAGAGGCCATCACAGCCATGATCGAGCAAGGATGAAAAAAAAACGAAAAAGTCTCAACCTCTCACGACCAGTGCCATGATGGCTATCAGCAAGCCATGGTGGACCATCAATGCCATGTTTTCTAAGACAACTGTCATCGCACGATGCGAGTATCACGCCATGACGCGTAATATCCGGAATTTTAAAACCTGATTTGATCTGATTTTTTAATTGCTGGGATTCAAGTTAACTTACTCTATAAAGGACAATTAGTGCTCGAAAATAGGGATCCCCTGGCCTGTACCTAGGCAAAAACTAGGATTTCTCTTCTTCTCCAATTTCTTCTCTTTTCTTAGTTTTTATGCTTTTTTTAATCAATCTTGCGATATAAACATGGTAATGCTTGATATTTGATTTTATTTCTAGGAATTGGGCTATGCCTAGAAGATTTGTTTTATGTTATGAATTGACGTTTACTTCTTGTTAATTTCAATTTGCTTTC
>CM061062.1:252048018-252224543 GCA_030762895.1 Sophora flavescens | reverse complement strand
AGTTGTCAACCTTTACAGTACGCTTTAGAGAAGTGAATGCGCGTGGCTGACAAGTTGTCACTAATGGATGGCACTTCAAAATCTGGAGATGAAGATTGCCCAACTCGCAAGGCAAATAAATGAGCATCCCCGTAGACTTTCCCGGTCTGATACCGAGATCGACCCTAAGAACTAATGCAATGCCACAACAACTAGAAGCAGGAAGGTTTGGGATATGACCGGATGTAACTAGTTCTCATGAGTTGGAGGGGAAGAACTACCACATGTTGAGTGAAGAACAACCTGGAGGAGGAATGAGATTGACAGTTACAAGGCCCCTGAACAACCACATGATGAGGAAGAGCAAACCAGAGGAAGAGGAGCTGGCAAGGACAAGGCACCTGAGCGCGGGGGGAGTAGATCAAATTTAAGATAAAGTGGCAGCGGATTTCACCATGCTTGCCAAGGAAACTGATTTGATGCATTGATAACTATGTATTGCATGCATGGTGTGGACATTGGTAAGTTGGCCCCTCCCACTTGTCTCGATTAGCACTTCCTCGTGGAAGACATCATTTGACCTGGCGTAGTTCTATAATTATAGAGGTCAATGAGTTTACACTCGACCGATGGAAGTATGGATGAAGTCGTATTATTCGGTGGAGGCCACTTCACAAACCATTTGATCCGGTGAGTGATTTGATACGAGTCCCTGGCCTCTGTATCACATAATGGGATCCAGGTGGATGCTTCTGGCAATGTCGCTTCCTGGACGTAAACAAGCGCTCTTTGGGAGGCAAACCTGCTAGGTATCCTCTCTCTTTTTCCTAACTTTTTGTTTTGCTTTTGTGTTTGCTTTTGGTTCTGTTTTTGTTTGTCGCTCTTGAATAATTTGAGAAGATCAAGAGTTTTTTTATGAAATGTCGTGTCGGCAAGCTTGTTTGATTTTAATTAGATTGGAGCGTAGATTGATTGCATGAATTATTTGACCATTGAGGATCCCCCCCTAAGTTCTAATTAGAAAATTTGACCCCACTTAAAAATTGAAAACTGAACTTTGAGAATTTTGTTGTGATTACTTGATTTATGATAAGTTTGGGGTGAGTGGGGGCACACACTAGGAATCGTATCTCTGGCCAAACAATTTGCAAAATGTCCAGGTGAGGATTTGAGCCTCCAACTCGTTTTTGAATGTGTGAATCACTCGTTGTTGCACTTTCCGAATTCTGTTTGAATCTCTATATGACTGCATGTTTATGTGTTGCATCAAATGATTTAGGCAATTTTCTTGAAAACCACTGGCCTAAAAGAACCATCCCTAATGCACGTTCCCTAGTTAGCCAAATCGAGCCCAATTGACCTATCGCTTCTGATGACCCTACATTACGAGCCAACTGAAAACATGTTAACCCAATCTTAGGATTAGGGAGAGCATGGAAATGAGCAAGAAAAAGGTTGTGAGAAACTAAGTTTGGGGTGGGCTATGTAGGTGATATGTCATATTGGGAGAGAAAAAAAAAGAAGAAGAAAAAATATTTCACAGAAAGGAAAGGGAGTAACAAAAAGATTAGCAAGAAAAAGGTCAAAGTCACCCAGCCCAAATGAAAAATGGAAAAAGGAATTTGAGGGGAAAAAGTGTCAAAATGCTCATGCTCTCTTAGTTCCTAGGGACTTAAGCCTAAATATCCTTCATTATCCTACCCCGAGCCGAGTCCCATTACAACCTTTAAAAGACCTTCCATGTTGCATACATGTTTACGTGGGGACCATTTTTGAGATGAAAATCAAATTCATGGGAAGTGCTTCTTGATAAGTGAAATTGAGTGAAAAAGTTGAAAGCCTAGACGAATTTGGGCGAATGAGTGGAATTCTTACATACCCTTGTGAGGAAGGCAGCTTGTTTGAAATTGGTGATCTTCCTTTTGTGTGTGACCGATCCTCAACTTAGACTAATGATTGCATGAATGATGAAGTTCTCAATGGTTTAAAGTAAATGAATGTGGGGATTACATTGATGTAGGGGGGAGATCATTGGAGAAAAACGTTTTGTAAAGTTGCATTAAATTTGTGCGAAATCGATTGATTCCTTTAGGCTCGCCAAGTCTTGAGTCGTTTTTGAGTTTTTAAGCTTGCTTGGGGACAAGCAAGGTTTAAGTTTGGGTATTTTGATAAGCCTCCTCTGGCTTATCTAGTTTTATGACTAGATGAACTAGGGTTCATGTGCCTATTTATTCGAGTTCACTCGTTTTCGCCAAATTTGCCTTGTTTTGTTCCTAAGTTGGACTTTGACTCGTTTTGCGTCTTTTGTGTAGTTTTAGCTTATTTTGAATAGAATTACGCTTGGGGTGCTTTTGTTGTTTCAGGTTAAATAAGTGAAGCTCTGGAGTCAAGGAAAGTCGGGTGATGGAAATTGCAAGTCTGTAGACACTCACTCACAGAGTGTATGCTCGCCTCACGAGCCCGAAGTCAACAAAGCAGAAAAGTCATCACTTCGGGCCTCGCCACACGAGAAGCATCTCGCCTCGCGAGATCATGAGGACCTGCAAGATGTAGACCATCACGGCCAAGCCGTGATGAAGACCACGCCTGGCGCGTTTAAGGTTTGAAGTCTCGCCCCGCGAGAGTTTGAAGACCCCGAAGTCAGGAGACCATCACGGCCCGGTGTGATGAAGGTCACAACCTAGAATTGAAGACTCGCCCGCGAACACACTTTCGCCTCGAGAGTTCAAATTGAAAGCGCCAATTTTAATTCTCGCCTCGTGAAAGTCCTGCTCGCCTCGTGAACGAGCGCAGATCGGGAATCCTATTTAAAGGCCGCTGCATCGATTGATGGAGAGGAACCGGAGGAGGCTGTAGGGCTTTAGGAGGGCGCGAATCCTAGTAGTTTTCCACCGTTTAGAGTAGCTTTAGGGTAATTTCTTTTCTCTTTGGGCCTGTCCTTTCTCTCATGGAGGTTATGTCCGATCGCTTGTCTATGAGCATGAGGAACTAATCCCCTGGTCCGAGGGAACGATGAAGCCACCACATGGCGATGTAAATCCGATATGATGTATGTCTTTCTCCTTTAATTCAATTCTTGTTTTCCGATTCTGATTTGAATGTTTGATCATATGTGGTCGTGATTAACTAGTTAACGTGTTTGAGGCCTAATGGTGATTCGCGTTTTAACTTGAATCGGGATCATAAATGTTTTCCAATTCTGAATTGATTGTGTTAATCATATGTGTTGCGTGATTAACTAGTTAACGTGTTTGAGGCCAAAGCGGTGAGGCGTTTTAGAACTTGAATTGGAATCATTAATTGAATAATGAGCACGCACCGTGGATTTATTTGATTAGTGCAACCATATAGGGAACAAGGTTTAATAGAATTCGAGATTAGGGTTATGAGACCGAACAAGTAATTAATCCAATCGTCGAATACGTCCTAATGAGCACGAGTGGATTTGGGAGAATTTAGGGGTCCCGGTTGACATTGTAATTGAACCTAGGGAGGAATTCATCATCACTTGGGTGTACATATTGGGTAGGTGGATTTGTGACCTTGGATATTTTAATTTCTGATTTTTGGTTAATTATTTTATCATATTTGTTAATTGAATTTGGATCCTATTCTCTCTTCTCTCTCAACTACTTTCAGAATTTGACCGAACGATCGGATTTCCCGCAGATTAGTCGAATTGGTAGCCCAATCCCCGAGTTCGACCTCGGTAATTACTTACCGCTTTTCTTTTATTACTTGCGACGACCCGTACACTTGCCTGCGCTGCTCACCAACACGGCGCCACGCAATCGGGTCCATGAGATCATCTATCGCTGGGAGCGGATATCTGTTCTTGATTGTAACCTTGTTCAACTATCGAAAATCTACATAGTAGAGAAGTCCCGTCCTTCTTCTTCACTAACAGAACTGGAGCTCCCACACGGCGATACATCGGGTCGAATGAATTCCTTTCTCATCAACTCTTCAAGTTGTTCCTTCAGGGTTTCTAACTCCAATGGTGACATGCGACACGATGCCATGGATATCGGTCCAAGTGCCGGAACCGGATCAATCGCAAACTCGATATCTCGAACAAAGCGGTAGACCAGGTACATCCTCAGGAAAAACTTCCGGAAACACATTGACGACTGGTACGGACTCTAAGTCTACCTCACTCTTAACATCTGACGAAAATAGCAGCATGTAACATTGAGCTCCTTCTTTAAAAGAAGCTCTTACCTGACTAGGGATAATAATCCGAAAATCTCATTCCTAAAGACTAAGGTTCTTTGAGCACATTACCTATCGGGATATGGTTGGATGATAACCAATCCATGCCTAAAGTTATGTCTAGTTGTATTAAAGGCAAACGGATTAAGTCTTCAAGAAAGTGCCTATCCTGAACAATGTTAGGACAATTTAAGTAAACAGAATTAACAGTTATTGGCTCAGCAGTTGGGGTAGAAACAATCAAGTTATATGGTAAAGAAGAAATAGGCAAGTCTAGAAGTTTCACACGATCCACCGAGATAAAATAATGAGTTGCACCTGAATCGAAAGTACAATTAAAAGATTATCGACTAAATCGCACTTACCTCCAGCCACTTATTGGCGAAATCGATGCTTGACTCCACTCATCGTATACACTCGCCCTTTAGCAGTCGGCTTGCTTGCTTTGGAATGATTGATAGCTGGTTCACTTTTCGGTGCCCTGTAGTCCCTAGCTATTTGCCCCATACGATCGCAGTTAAAGCACTTCATCTCTTTCTTTGGGCACGTATTAGATAGATGACTGGGATCCCTGCACCGTAACACTTCCTCTCTTGGCCTTGATTATTGTTTCTCTGGCCTCCACTTCCCGCCGTTCAAGTCCCGAACGATGTTGTTCTTGTTGTTTCGATTGTTCTGGGTGATTGGTAATATGGCTTCCTCTGGTCCTACTTCCAACTTTGGTTCCGTCCCTGATATTGACTCTTGAGACGAACGGGTCCTCCAACATTCCCTTTGCTATCTCGCCCTGCGCATCAGCTCCACCTTTCGGCATTTCTCTACGGTGCTTAGAAATTCCCGATTTCCAAGGGCATCGAGAGATTCCTTGATCTCGAAGAGCAGACCGGCTTCAACTTCTTGCACTTCCACTCCTCGTGGGGTTGTTCTGGAAAAAGCGGAAATATTTGGCAAGGGACTCAAACCTTTCCGCATATTCCCCCACCGTTATGTCCCGCTGACTCAGGCTCAGGAATTCCTGTTCTTTCTCTGTACGAGCACTCTGGGGAAAATATTTGTCCAAAAATTGTTGTGAAATACTCCTCAGGTGATTGCCTGATGCTCAGCTACTAGCAGTTGTCTGGTGCCCTTCTACGAGTATTCAGCATCTCCAATCAGTTGGAATGTTGCACAAGTTACCTTTGCTTCCTCTGGGGTGTGCACCAGCTCAAAGATCTTCTCCAGCTCTTGGATCCAAAGATCGGCTTTAGTCGGGTCTACGTCCCCGTCAAACTGCGACGGATTCTGGCGTGGAAGGCATTCGATTCTTCCCCTTCTGCAGCTGTTCGGCTCTTTCTTTGCTCTGTTGATTCTGGGTAGCCGCCTTGGAAGTCTGGAGAGCTATGGCAGCAGCAATGTCAGCAAAGGCTTGGGTAGTGAAGTCCATTCCTCCATTGCCTCGGCCATGACCGCCACGCCCGTGCTCTCCTCCTGGTTCCATATTGATCTGTAAGACACAATCAGTGAGATGGTAACCAGAAAATGAAAGGTAACTCGTCGGATAACACATATTACTTCTTAGAAGTAATTCAAACTAGACTCGATCAGAGAATACACAACATTGACACAACAGACCTAAAGCCAAACATTCCCGAAAAACTCGTCTAGCTCTGATACCACTAATGTGACACCCTAAACCCGGCATCACATGGTTACCCAATTGCGGAAATATTTTTGATTTACAATGCTGGTTACTTTTGGAAAGTATCATTTTTTCGATGGATGAGTACACTAAAAACGGTAGTTTTTTTTTGGAAGGATGAAAAAGATAAAGGTGATGAACACTCGAACATGAATTGAAGACAACATATATATTCATATTCATATCCCAATGAGGCCGAGGTTCCAATACATAAGTTAGGGCCTTATCAATGGCTGTTGTAATAGAATTATACATCTAGAAGATACAACTTAAAAGAGAGTAAGTAAAGACACGGGAAAGAGGGTCCGGAACCACATCCAAAAAGGTAACTCTAAAAATTCAGAAGACGGAAGACTATCCACAAAATGCATCGAACTCTGTTACTAACACCTGGCCGCAAGGGGGTCTCCACAAATGCTCCTACGAGATGAGACATCAGGTAATGGATCTATGACATCACTGCCCTCATCTGCGGAATTGTTGTCGTCGTCATGATCCATAACATGATACTCTGTCTAATCCTCCTCCATGACCTCATAGAAGTCCTCCTCAGGGTCCTTCTTAGTATCCTACTCGGGATCTTCCTCAGGATCTTCCTTAGGGTCCTCCTCTATCGGTGCTGCCTGCTCAAAGTTCATAGGTGGTGGCTCGTGTAGCATTTCGTTAGCTCGTAGTGCGTGAAGGTAATACCAAGTCGGAGGTAAAACAACCCTCCTAGTCTCCATGGTATGGCTCCTACGGATTGGGTCTCCATCAGCATTTAAATCGGTTGTGGTGATTGCTCCATGGTACGTGGCAGATGCCGCCCCTGGATGTATTAGCCATACCCCGGCATTCCCCGCATCGTCGAAGACCTCAGTCTTCAACATTGTCTGCACAAGTGGGATATTGGGATCCATCTGAACTCATATACATACGGCGATACCAAAAAGGAAGAGAGAATAACAAGTAGAAATGAAAGAGTGAGATACCGACAACGGATATATCGCACAACAACCATACACATGATACATACAACACCTTGGCATGTTAACATTTTAACATTACTCATAGGTAAGCAACAAGTATTATTTTAGTGGGTCTCATACCCGATTCAATCAATTTTATAAAGATAATGCATGACACTTCAATCATCAGGCTCTAATCTTAATCTCATGAGATACCATCACCATTTTATCATTAAGAAATAAAGAGTTGATCGAGCTCGTATGCCGCATTGGCAAGTTGTCTCCGTCACCTCATGTACCGGATCAACACCATCTCGAATCCCTTATAATGGCCATTTGGATGTATACATCATCAAATACCACATCTTAAGCGGGTATTCGGTAACTCAAGCACGTCCGCCAAGGGGAAATGCATATGAATAAAAGACTTTTCATTATCGAGACTTTTCTTTGTGTTCACTCTTTTCCGTTGTCGAAGCTCAAAGCTAACGACTATTCACAATTTTCATCACTTGAAAATCAATAACACAGGGGCGACAAATCAAGTGCTCAATCACAACACCTTAGGCCGATCTTGCGGTCCAAGGTTGTGGTCGTAGAAACAATTATAATTTTATCCATGTTTTATTTCAACATGATAAGGACTCCTGGCCCATAACAATGAAATTAGAACACACAGTCCTCAATTCCAAGATTTGGACTCCTAGCCCATAATATCACGATTTGGACCCTTGGTACATAATTCTTGATGCGGATCTCAGATCGCGTGCTTATAACTGAATACTAGAGGCGACGTCTCGCGAACTAGATTCTCTTTCACATGTGCTTACTTTTCGCTCAGTGAAAATCAAAAACCAAAACATAACCTCGGTCAGCTATCCAATTAACCGGAACGTTTCTAAATCATTTAGGAGAAAATCTTTTCCTTTACAAATTCTTTTATAAAACATTTGGAAATTTGTTTGCTTTTGAAAACCTTGATGGAATAAGGTCAAATATTTTGAAAGGGGTTTTTCCTTCATGAAACACATAGTTCGAAAAAGGTTTTCTCTCGTACAAACTTTGTATCATAAAAAGGTAGTTTCTATTGACTTAAAAACACTTCAACGTTCTTTTCTAAAAAAGAATCTCATTCTCTTGAAGTAAGCATTTTAAACAAGGAACTTTTATAAATGAAACCAATACTTTCAAAGTTCTATTCAAGGCTTATTAAGGCTTTTAATCCTTATAATCATTGTGCACAGACTCAAGTCCGGCTTCTCAAACTTCAGTCAACAGTAATATATTCTCAACAATAATATCACAGTTAATGACAATTCATCACATATATACAACTCACAATACTTTAAGGCAAGTAATAATCAACTTCAAGTAATAATCACAATAGTTCAAGTAAACAAGTCATTCAAGTATTTGCTGCATATCATAATAATATTCAAATCACTCAAGTAAACACATACACACATGCATATAGTCATTGAATATCCCCAGGCAATCCCCTCTTACTTTCTGTGAAGGTAAGAAGAATAGATGCTCGAAGAGATATGTCACGAATGTCCTCGTTTCCTCCGCGATGGATGTCTAAGGATATGAACACAAAATCACAAGTTAAAATCAAACATGAACACCAAACCACAAGGTATAGGTTTGGCCAAGACTAGTTCTTAGTGTTAGAGATTCCCGAAAATTATACAACTCATGGATTTATGATCCTTAAGTGTTAGGAGTTCATAAACAATTATCATTTAACAAAGTTGAATTAAAATCCCACTAAGTTATAAACTTAGGGTATTCGGACAAGGCTAGTAAAGTAGGTTAGCATTCACTAAACTTTCCAATCTCTTAGGTTTAGCATCCATATGTATTAAGGAGCTCAAAACCATGATCATTTTGGAAAGATAAGAACAAAGTATCCTAGGTCCATAACCTTCTAGGTTCGACCTTCATAGGATCTATAGTCTAGAAATCTTTAAACTTTCCAATATCTTAGACTTAGCATCCAAATATATTAAGGAGCTCAAGTCCATGATCATTTTGGAAAAAAATGGAAACTTAAACATTCCAATCTCTTAGACTTAATTAGCATCCAAATATCTTTTGGAGCTCAAGTCTATGATCATCTTGGAAAACAATGGAAACTTAAACATTTCAATCTCTTAAACTTAGCATCCAAAATATCTTATGGAGATCAAGTCCATTTTAATCTTGAAAAAATAAAAAGTCAAACATCCTAGCACCTAAACTCTAAGTTTCGGCCATCATAGGATGATGAGGAAAATATTCTTTGTTTAACAATAACTCTTAGGTTTAGAATCACAAGGTATTAAGAGTTCTAAATCCATGATCAATACTTGGAAAGTTGAAACATAGTATCCTAGGCTTACTTATGCATATTTTCGGCCATCATAGGTTCAATCTATCAAAACTTCCAAGATTTATAGTTTCAAGATCAAGGGACAGTTAGAAACTCAAACACATGATCATGTTCCCAAAGTTGAAACAAAAAATTCCTAGGTCACAAATGCAAGCATTCGGTCTTCATTGGAAGAGACGGATAGAGATTTTTGTTTTACACAACCTCCTAGTATGTGAAAATATAAGTTAATACAAGACTATAGAAAGTGGTTTCAACTCAAAAGGAGTTTTCTACCATTTTAGAGAGATTTTAGAAGTTTAAAGCATATAAAGAACACATAAAGTAAACTAAGAAATAAAAGATGAAACTTGCAAAAAGATTCATATGAGAGCATTACCCTTAGTATAAGGAAGAACTTTAATGAGGAACTTAAGTAGAAAAGATGAATAAAAACTAAAGCTTTAAGAGCTTGAACTTTTAGAAGAAAGAAGAAGATGCAGGTTTAATGGAGGTTGAAGGAGGAAGATGATGAAGTGAAAATGAAAGGGGTATACATAGAGAGGGGTAGAGGGGGGAGAGTTCCACGGCTCCAAGGGGAAGAGAAGGAGAGCTTGTTGAGCAAGCTTGGTGGTTTAATGCTTGATTGGATGAAGGAAGAGAGAGAAATGACTTTTTGGATTAGAATAGTATTATAATTTGAAAAGTGTGATGATTACCTTTTTAGAGTGTGTAATAGCCTCTTCCATCATGTCTCCTTACTTCTTTTTTGTTCCCTAATCTGCTCCAATTCGTACCCGGTTGCATTTCCGATCGTAATTCTTCCGACGTTTTCGCCCGAATAAAATATTTTATTTTATTTTTGAAATTTTTTTTTCAAAATAACCAAAGTTGAAGGAAACATATTAAAAACACTAACTGTCTCGTTCACGGGTCAAAATTAGGTTTTCTGTACAGTAAACTTGTACCGGCAGTGAAAACGCAGACCGAAACTACATTGGAATTTTCAATCGAAATTATTACCGTGACTTCATATGAAATAACAACACAAGAAAATGACTTTAGTTTAATTAAAATCATCCCGAGTTTAATATAAAATAAACACATTTAAATATGTATTTACTGCTATAGAAATGTTGGAAAACAGGGTGTTACAATATCGTCCTAATTCTTCTGCATCGGGAAATGGAGGCCAAAGGAAACAAAACTAAGGTCAAATTAGGAGGTGTTGCAAATGTGGGGACTCAAATCATATGGTTCATAAATGCCCAGTGAGGGGAATGAAGTGTTTTAATTGTGATCAAGTGGGACATCTGTTGAGAGATTGCAGTGCACCAAAACGTGGACCAGTTGTTAGTAACGCCAGAACTAATAAGTGTTGACGGCTCTGAGCAAGTATACCCAGTCGTGCAAGTAATACGGTGGTGAGACCGTTTATCGTTCCCACGAGGACTGATAAAAGTACTAGCACTTACCGAATCAATTACTATCTAAGCGGATTTTTGGATTGAAGGCAGTTCTATACTAACAAAATCTAAAACTAACAAAACAAAAAGAAGAAGTTCTTTGAGGAATTTTGTCAAACAGTTGAAGTGCAGAAAAATGGGTTTTCAAATATGATAAAAGGAGCTGGGGTTAGGCTTCACTAAACTTCATCCTCATGCAATGAAACGACTAACAAACAGTTTCTACTTCAATTATGACAATCAATCCACTAAATTACTCAAGCCCCGATCCCTCGGATGATAAGAGCCTAAATCTACTAATAGACCCTAATTCCTTAGGTGGCCTAGATTAGTGAATTTGCATTAAGATTAGGGATTACACAATTGCTAATAAACCTAGTTCCATTCCTAGATACAAGGCTTACTAGGTGATTAATCTCAATTCCGGTTTTAACACGAATTTTCCAATTGCATATCAAAACACTAAACAAGTCATGGGGGTGCTAGCCACAACAAGCATTAAGCACAGAAATCAATCACTCAATAACAAAGCAAAAACTGTATTACAAGATCGAATCAAATACATGAGGATTTAGAAATAGCTACCCTAACCCCAACAATGGAGGTTTAGCTACTCCTGATCATAGCCACAACCAAAGAAATATAGATGAAGGAGAGAAGGGATTCCATGGGGGCAATCCTCCAGCAGCTGCCTCTGATTCAAAGAGCCTTTAGGGTTTCCAAAACTCGTAGCCTCCAAGGTCTCCAAGATGATCCCTCAATTCTGTGCTAAAACATATTATAACAGGGGTTCTGAGTTTCGCGCGCTCGCGGGGCGAGACATGGCTCGCGAGGCGAATCTTAAAATCTGGTCTTCAAAGATTGGATGTCTCACGAGGCGAGGCAGTAACTCACGAGGCGAGAACGAAAAGGATACATTTCTGGCACAATCAGGCCTTCAGGCTCGCAAGGCGAGATGGGGATTCGCGAAGCGAGACAGTAAGGCTGATTGTTGCTGTTCTGACTGGTCTTCAGGCTCGCGTGGCGAGATACAGTCTCGCGAGGCGAAGCTTCAAAATGCTTGGCTTAATTTCTTCTCTTTTCAGGCTCTGTCTTCATCCAAGCTCCACCATGGCTATTCTTGAGCATTTTTCCTTGAATTCTTGCAAAACAACACCAAGAACCCGCCTCACCTTCTCCAAGGGAAAAGCTAACAAAAATCCAATAAAGTATGCCTGATCTATATGAGAAATGCATGCAAAAGTGTATCGGAAACATGATGTAAAATCACACTATCAATAAGCCGACGACTACAGGTAGATTTTATAATGTGAAGGGAGCTGAGACTTAAAACTACAACGGTAATATTTTAACTATACTTTTACTTCAGACTCAAAGTATTCTTTCATTTCGATAGATTGTTTTCCGAACTACATTGATGGACAAGTATTTTCCAGAGAGCGTAAGGATCGAGAAAGAACAACAATTTCTGGGGTTACAACAGCGAGACTTATCTGTGGGGGAGTAAGCGGCGATGTTTGAATCACTTGCCAAATAATTCCATTTCTTTCAAGCACAGCCCAATCAGAGCTGGAAGTGTGAGAGGTTTGAGGCAGGATTGACATTTGAGATTGAAGAGTCTATCTTACCTTTGTAACTCCGAACTTTTCAAGCTTTAGTTGAGACGAGTCGGAAGATTGAGCAGATGAGGAAAGGAAGAAATGATAAGGGGAATGTTGGAGGACCATCTAGATCCAAGGATCAATCTCAGAATCAGGGAGAAAAGCAAGTGTAGGGAAAACCTTACTTCCAAACTAGCGAGGAAATAACCAGAATCAACAACAATACCGTCCTAATTCTTCTGCATCGGGAAATGGAGGCCAAAGGAAACAAAACTAAGGTCAAATTAGGAGGTGTTACAAATGTGAGGACTCAAATCATATGACTGATAAATGCCCAGTGAGGGGAATGAAGTGTTTTAATTGTGATCAAGCGGGGCATCTGTTGAGAGATTGCAATGCACCAAAACGTGGACCAGTTGTTAGCAATGCCAGAACTAATAAGCCGACGACTACGGGTAGAGTTTATATTGTGAGGGGAGATGAGACTTAAAACTACGACGGTAATCTTTTAACTATACTTTTAATTCAGACTCAACGCATTCTTTCATTTTGATAGATCGTTTTCGAAACTGCATTCATGGACAAGTATTTTCCGAGAGAGCGTTAGGATCGAGAAAGAACAAGAATTTCTGGGGTTACAACAGCGAGACTTATCTATGGGGGAGTAAGCGGTGAAGTTTGAATCACTTGCCAAATGCTTCCGTTTCTTTCAAGCACAACCCAATGAGAGATGGAAGTGTGAGAGGATTGAGGCAGGACTGAGATTTGAGATTAAAGAGTCTGTCTTACCTTTGCAACTCCGAACTTTTCAAGCTTTAGTTGAGATGAGTCGAAAGATTAACCAAATGAGGAAAGGAAGAAATGAAAAGGGGAATGTTGGAGGACCTTATAGATCCAAGGATCAATTTCAGAATCAGGGAGAAAAGTAAGTGCAGAGAAAACCTTACTTCCGACCAGCAGGAAATGACCAGAATCAGCAACAATATCGTCCTAATTCTTCTGCATCGGGAAATGGAGGCCAAAGGAAACAAAACTGAGGTCAAATTAGGAGTTGTTACAAATTTGGGGACTTAAATCATATGGCTCATAAATGCCCAGTGAGGGGAATGAAGTGTTTTACTTGTGATCAAGTGGGACATCTGTTAAGAGATTGCAATGCACCAAAACGTGGACCAGTTGTTAGCAACACCAGAACTAATAAGCCGATGACTACGAGTAAAGTTTATAATGTGAGGGGAGCTGAGACTTAAAACTACAACGGTAATCTTTTAACTGTACTTTTAATTCAGATTCAACGCATTCTTTCATTTCGATAGATGGTGTGAAATTTAGAAATTGCCTATTTCCTTTTCATCATGATTTGATTGTTTTAACCCCAACTGCTAAGCTAACTACTGTCAATTCCATTTGCTTGGAATGTCCTATTGTGGTTCAAGATAGACACCTTCTTGATAAAAGGAGTTTCTCGATGAGACTTAATCTAGTCACATTTACTTTTGACGGAAGTGATCTAGTCTGAATTCTTGTCAGACTGTTGTTCTTTTAAATCATTGTTGATAAAATTCTCTTAAACTTCTTGTGAAAGTACAATTTTGGGATTAAGAGATCCTATCTTGTTTCGAGTCACGAAATTTTGAGGACGAAATTTTTTTTAAGTGGGGCAGTAATGTAAATTAACGTTATCTTTGATCGGTATAAATATAAATTAACGTTTATATTTTTATATGAAACTTAAAAAATCATTTTGGGAAAACCAAAGTCATATTCATATTATACGTATTTTTATAAGTATACGATTAAATTTTTTGTTGAAAGTTCAGACGGAACCTGGTATGTGTTTTCACTGACAGTAAGATTTTACTGATCAGAAAACCTAATTTTGACCCGAGAAAATATGAATAGATTTTATATCTCATTTCCAACAATATAGGTTATTTTGAAAATTTTCAAAATAAATAGGTTATTATACGTGATTCCGGCGTAAAACCCTAAATCGGGTAATCGACGGAGTCGAGAACGGACGTGCAGAGACAAAATCCGACATTCAATGGATAAAGACAAGTGATGACTCATAAGGGTGAGTCATATAGATGACTCACATTAGTCATGATGGCTTTTTAGGGATTTTACAATTATGTCCTTCATGTTGGTTTTACTCACAAGTTTGCCATTGTACAAGATTACAGTTTTATCCCTAGAAAATTAAGCCTTGGACCCTTTTAACACTTAAATCCCACAGCCAAGCCTCCTCCATGAGCCCACTACATTTCTATAAAAGGCAATGTTCATCATATTCACCAAGTTTCACCATTTTCTATTAAAAAGCTTAAGTTACATAGTCTTAATTTATGAAGGAAGTGCTTGATTCCTTGCTCATTTTTCATTTCCCAAAGGTATATCATACTATCCTCACTTGATTATCATCACGTTCTTCAAGTATTTTCATGATTCAATGCCTCGTTCATTATTTTCAATTTCAAGATCTAGATACTTTAATAATTCATAGAAAATCATAGAAAAATCCTAAAAATATGAAACTAATTTCTATGTTCCTATTATCAACTCTACTATCATAATCCAAGAGTTTGTTGCAAACAAATTTTTCCTCCCCATTTAATTTGTCAAGGCCGAACCCTATAAAAAGTGGGTGGAGGAACATTTGTTTAATTTTTAGAAAGTGATCATATATCTCATCTTTCTAATATGTATTGATGTTGAATTCAAGTTCTTGTATCAAACCAAAATTTCTTGCTCTATTTTCATGCTTTGGCTGAAATCATACTTTGAGGAACTTGGAAGATTTTAATTCATTCTTTGTTGATTAACAACTAATCTACTGTTTTAAGTGTAAAGGATCATTAATCCAAAGACTTAAACAAATTTAGAAATTTTAAGCCACAAAACCTACACAAGGCCGTGACCTATAAGTGGTGTATATGTGATGTTATTTGCTTGTTTTGATTGGTTGAGTTGTGGTTTGTTGAAGGATAAAGACTTGTGCCGTGCACGTGTGTCGCCGATTTCTGGATTGGCGACAAGTTTTAAATCGGAAGCTAATTGGAATTCTTCGAGAGGAAAGAGGGGATTTCCTAAGGGATTTTTCCGATGGCTACGTGCTATCTAGTTGATGTATGTATTATTTATCTGTGGTATTTGTTTCAGTTGTGTTAATTTTATCTGTGATAGGTTATCTGCACTTAATTGTTTATTTGCAGTTATATATTATAATTTGTGATGCGTGATCTATCTGAGAATATTGCTATGATGTTGTTATTGATTGTTTTTTGAGAAGCCTTATAGTGGTCAGTGCCCAATCAATTAACTAGATAAAAGCTTTAAGAAGCTCTATAAATTATATTCAATGTTTAACTGTTAAATATTGGAATATAATATTGATGGAAAATATTATTTGGAAAAAAAAAAGAAATATTGGAAAATATTATTATTTTAATGATTTATCAGTGTAAGAATGAACTATGAGTCACAGTGAGGACGTAACCGTGAAATTATTTTTGTACTGCAAATTTGTACGTAAGAAATTATGTAATATTATAAAAAGTTGTTTTATGAAATTAATCTTTGAAAATAACTTAATTATGATTTTAGAAAAATATTTAAGTAGAAAAGTTTTAGAATTGGCTTAAATGACTTTAAAAATGCTAGACGATGGTAATTTGGAAAAAGTATCGACGACAAGAAATTCTAAAATGGCAGTATGTGTTTTAAACCAAGTCTGAGCCTCAAGTGACTCCCTTTTGGTAACATAAAATTTTCAGAAAAAAAAGATTTCAAGTAAATGATGTTTTTACAAAGGAAATTCCAATTTTCAAATGATTTTTTTTAGAATCAAGTTTTACTCAACGACGGTATTTCCGACAACTTGGATCAGTTTCGGAAGTTTTGTTTTGATTTTGTGTTTCACAGAACGAAAATGGTGTTAACATTGAAATTTAAACCTAGTATCCGAGACGTCGTGATACTGGCATTCTGAAATAAAAGCACGAAGATCTTTGATCCGTGTTACGTTGTTATGGACTTTGTGTCCTATTTTACTTTGTAATGAATGTTGTTAATGGTGAATATTGTTTTCTATCACCACGAACCTATGACTGATTGCAAGGTCTAAGGCGTTGTGACTGAGCACTTGGACTTCGTGTCCTGTGTTAACGTGGAAAAATCTAATATGTTGAAAATGATGAATGGTTGTAAGTCATTTTGAGCTTCGACAAATGAAGAATGAACACAAAGAAAAATGATGAGAACAAAATGTTTTATATTCATTCATTGGCAGACGTGCCCACGTTCTTATGTATGATGCCTTAATGATAAGGTATTCGTGCTACGTTGTTATATATGATGCCTTAATGATAAGGTATTCGTACTACGTTGTTATGTATGGTACCTTGATAAATAAGGTATTCCGTGCTACGTTGTTATGTATGGTATTCCATGCCACGTTGTGCCCAAAATACATGGCAATCAAGCTTGATCAGATCATTTACACGGTGTTGGGATCTCCGGAGATTAAGTGAAAAGTTAGACGTTGAAAGTTGAAGTGTTCATGCATTTGTTTTCAAAAGACGGGTGATCGGGTATGAAACCCAGTGATAGACTACATGTGTATTTATAGAAATGTATATGTATATATGTTTTCTTTTGTGTCGCGCGTGTAGTTATCGTGTTAAATTCATATATTAGTTTCTCACTCTTGCATTATTCTGTTTGGATTTTCTCTGTTGTGCTCTATATTGGGGAGTTCAGATGAACAGCTCAGGGGATATGATGTATACAAGAAGAAGGTTCCTTAGTTCGGGGCATGCCGATGTTTATTTGCTACTATTATGTCTGTCTTATAGGTGTGACCAGCTTAGGTTTTATTTTTCGTATGTTGTTGTTTTCAATAAGGACCTATACTTATAAAGGTCTAGGTGTGAAAACAGTAGGATGCAGTATAGTTGTATGATGTTATATATATATATATATATATATATATATATATATATATATATATATATATATATATATATATATATATCCATATACGGTTATACTTACGTTGTTGTTGATGTTGTCGAAAAGAAAAAGAAAAAAAAAATTATTTATCACCGTTTTGAGAGATGATAACAACTTAAGAAAATATTATTTTCCGAAAGTAACCAGTGAATTACTTTTAATTTATTTCTGCACATATTTACGAAGTAATGCCCAATGGGGGTGTTACCCCATCACAATTTTTTCTAAGGGAAAACTAAAGGCTTTGACAAATTGTTGAATTTTTGTGCAATGACTATATTATTGACTATTTATAACTTGTTCTGATTATGAGTAATTATATTTGAAGTATTCCAATGCATTTTATTTTTTTAAAATTCCAAAATTAATACCTCTTAAAATTTTGAAAATTACAATGTATTAATTGCGTTTGACCCATTCCACCAATAAAATTTTTTAAAATCGCTTGACACAGTGCATCCTCTTTGAATTTCAAATTGGAGCACGAGCGTGCTCCTGATTAAGCACAGTCGTGCTACCTAGAGCGTGGTCGTATTGATCTGGGCATAAAGGGTTGTAAACCCTTGCTAATTCTCTTGGGACAGTGATTAAACCTATTGGCTCTTACTAATCTATTGAACATTAATTTTATTAGTCTTGATTAAACCTCCTTGTCTTACAATTAAGGGGAATTAATCCTTTAATTAAGTTTCATTTAATTATAACTAAACACTCGTGGATCAATCCTTAGGGTCTATAACTAAACCATTTGGCATTAATCCTTGCGCCTCATTACTATCATTCTGTTTTATGAGCAAATGGAAAAACCTCTGCAACACCCTAGTTTTTACACATATGATTAATTATTTTATTTGGATGTTTATGTTTATTATGTTATGTGGTTTAGTTTTAGTAATTAAATTACTCTCTTCAAATTATTTTATTGGGTGCGTTAGCACTGACTTATTTCAGTGAATGCACGCTTACTAGACAATAATTTACGTTATTGTCACTATTATACCGGTACAGAAAAATATTTTAAATAATATGATTAAGAGAAAAGCATTTTCATATTTTCATCCTATTTAATTTTATAGTTAAAAATATTTTGGTTTGACCTTAATCGGGGATTTAATTTTGGACAGAGTATTTTCTTAGTTGATCAGTTCAACTATTAATTTATACTCTAATTTGAATTTCGAAATCATATCTTTATCAATCTTTATTTTTAGATTCCAAAAAGTAAAAAACATGTTTATTTTAGGCTTAACTTTTATCACTCATTTTGTACCTACTAATACAAAAATCTGATTTCTCTCTCTCCTATTTCTACCCAAAACCCGTAACCCCTCCCCCTCACGTTCTCTTTCTCTGCTTCTTCTTCTTTCGTTTTTTTTTTCTTTCTTCTTTCTTCTTCTTTTCTCCCTCCTGACTCCATTTTCTTCTTCCTTCTCCCACTTCAACTTCATCTTCTACCTCCTTCCACCTTGTTTGTCCAGAACCGCGACTACCATCTCAGCACAGCCGTGACTGCCGCCTCTGTCCGGACGCGACCACGCCGCGCGACCCACACGTTCGGTCCGCCGTTGCGCGATCGTCACTCCACCGTGGTAAGCATCGCGCGCCGCCGCCTCCTTGGTGGTTCCACCATTCTCATAGTGTTTTGATCTCTCTTCTTCCTTTCTATGAATCTTAGCTTCACTTTATGGATCATGGTTGTTGTAGGGGAGTGTTCCACCGCCACTGCCACCTCGTTGGAGTTGCGTGACGCTGCCGCCGCACCCATGGCTGGTCACTGCGTTCTCTGCCTTCAAGCTTGGGTGAGTGTTTTACCCTCTAATCTCTTCTAGATTCAAAACCCCCAAATTGATTTTGAAACCCTAACCCTAACCCTTTGATTTAAGATTTTAATCTTAAGATTAAAGCTTGCTTTATGAAATTGGGACTGTTAATTAGTGTTTCCCTAAACCAATTTCATTATTCTTTAGTTAAATGTGTTTTCCCCAAATTGTATTTAGGAGCCCTAAACCCCAATTTTATTTTATTTGAATTTGATTCTGTTTTTGTGAAATTAATTATGATTTAGTGCAATTAGGACTTTTAATTGATGATTCCCAAGTTCTCTTTCATGATCTTTTAATCAAAACAAAGTTTCCTTAAAGGGTATTGTGAAGCGTAAGCTCCAAACATGATTTTCTTTGAAAATAACCTTGTTTGTTAATAAGATAAAGTGTTTAGATCAAATTAGAATGTGTGTTTGATCATGTGTAATTGATTTCTTGATTTCTGGTTGTTGCGCGTTGTTGGATTCCCTCTCTGAGACGTTTGACACGGCTATGCTTGTTTGATGGACTAGATAGTTACACTCTTGGAGCTAACGTGAGCATTAAGACGAGGATCCTTTACTTGTCTTCAAAGGTAAGGGGAGCTTGCCTAAGGGATTTTTCTCAATAACCATTTGCTTGTAGTGTAGTCTGTATAATTTATGTGGTTGTGGTTATCTGTTTATGTGGTTTATGTTGTGTTGTTTATCTGAGTATCGATGTTTGATCTGCTTTGAAATTATTTGATTATCTGCAGTTGTATATTATATTGCTGTGATGCATGATCTGTCTGGTGACATAATTCTGATAACTATTGTTAAATGTTGTTTTAGAGTGTTGTTTGAGAAGCCTGACAGTGGTCAGTGCACAACCGATTAATCAGATAAAAGCTTTAATAAGCTGTGTAAATTATATTCAACATTTTATGGGAAATGTTGGAATATAATAGTGGTGGAAAATATTATTTTGGAAAAATAATGAGTTTTGAGAGATATAATAGTTTTAAAGATTTATTAGTGTAAAAGTAAATTGAGTCACAATGAGAGCGAAACTGTGAAAATGTTTCTGTACTGCTAATTTTTATGTAGAAAGTTTGCAATATTATACAAAGTTATTTTATGAAATTAATTGTTGAAAAGAAGTTAATGATGATTTTAGAAAATTGTTTAAGTGGAAAAAGCTAAGTTTTGGCTTAAAAAGCTTTAAAAGTGATAATGGATGGCAGATTTGGAAAAGTGTAGAAGGCAAGTGTTTTGAAACGGCAGTACATATTTTAAGAAAGTTAAAACCTCAAGTGACTCACCTGTGTGAAAACTAAGTGTTATTATTTAAGGATTTTATCAATGAATTTCCATTTGGAAAAGAATTTCTGAAAATCAAAAGTTAATTCAACTGTGTTGAAAGTGTTGTGGAACTAAGTAACCGAGACGTCGTGGTACTAAGGTTCTGTGTTGTTATGGACATGACCTTTGGACTTTGAGGTCCTGTACCGTATACGTGATGTATACCCTATTGAAACATTGAAGATGTTTTCTAGTACCACGATCCTAAGACTGGTGCATCGGTCGAGAGGTGTCGTGATTGAGCACTCGGACTGTGAGGTCCTGTGTTGTAATAAAACTTTTAAAAGATGTTTTAAAAATCGTCAAAGAAAGATTGAACACAAAGAAAAGAACAAAACAAAAGTGTTTTGCATGCATTTGGCAGACGTGCCTGCGGTTTGAGGTTTGATGCATCAATTACCATCGGCGAAAAGTAATTACGACATGCATTTTCTCATGTGCCTAGGGAGGACATTGAGACCCCATCTTACTTGCTATTGGTGCCCTGATTGTGGACATTAGCAATGTGTTTGGCTGTGTGCCTAGAGTAGCCACACCTTGTATGCCTATGTGTGGATGGGAAGAGGTTGCGCACCTAGTGCCTGTGTGCCAAGATTAGCCACACTCTGTGTGCCTAGTGGCAGTGTGCCCATTTAGCCAGTGTGGCTCTGGAGTCTGATCAACTCATTATATGTTGGGATATCTCATGAGATTAGGACGAAAATTAGATGATGAATATGAAGTGTCATGCATAATTTTAAATCGATGATGTGTGGGGTGTTGAACCCATTGATAAACTATTTACTTATAAATGCTTGTGTGATAAATGTATATGTGTTATGTGGTGTCGTGCATTTAGTTATTGTGTTAAATCCATATATTGGCGTCTCACCCTTACATATATTTCAGGTTTCATCTGGTTCGCTATTGTACCTTGGGCACTTTAGTACCGATGGTGCAGAGGAGTCTTTCTAAGTAACTCAGAGACTTAGATCTAGTTGCTTGATGAAGTACTTGATTGTGGAATGATCACATGAGTTTTCCTCAGGAATAACTCTTAGAATGACCAGCTTAGGGTTTGAGACTTAGATTATTTTTGATAGTATGTATGAGTATAGCTCAGAGAGCCTTTATTTTAAAACGGAATGTTTATAGCTCGGAGAGCGTTCTTTTGAAAGAAAACTTAAACTTTTTCCTCTTGGTCTTGTAAAGCTTATTTTGATCACTATTTTTCTTAGTATATTACTACCTGGTTGTATTTGGTGTAACTGAAATTTTGGAAATGAAAATGTAATTATTTTAGCAGGTGTTCTTTTACCTGGGATGTCCGAATTACAGAGGAGACTCTGTCGAAATTTTTGTAAAAGATACCAACTTTTATTCAAGTATATAGGCATACCAGGCTATGATAGTAAGTCTGTGTGCCGATCAAGGCCTAGGGGTGGAGTCGTGACAAAATTTTTATACCCCATTTCAGACCCTTATGTACTTATATAAATTATTTTACGAAAGCACCAGCAAATTATCCTTTTAATTTTATTCTCGCACGTGTTATGTAGTAATGCCCAAGGGGGGTGTTACAGAGTGGTATCAGAGCTGGTCGAGTCTTTCGGGATCTTTGGGGAATAGGTCTGTTAAGTTTTTGTTGTGTGATCTCTGGTTGGCTCTTGTTTGAATTGTTTCTTGTTGAATCAATGTGTGTTGATGCACAAGTATATGTTTCTTGATGGTTTTCCAAGGGCTTTATGTCCTGGGAGACTGTAGATCTTGAATGTTACTTGGGTTCGGATATGACATTCGATTATCCTTGCGAATCGTGTCAGACATTCGAAACAAGGTGCTTGTGTAAAGGGTTTTCCGGGAGTGTTCCCTGGAAATATTCTAGGTTTATGGTTAGCAAAGGACATTGATTTTCGATTGATCTAGTTTCTGGATTCGGTTAGATCTCTGTCACTTTGTGTAGGATGTTGACTACAAAGTTGAAACGAGTTCGACGACTCGGTTCAATTGAAAGATCGGTGGTCTGAACCGTGTGTTAGACCGAGTGTTTTCCTTGTGAAGCACCAATGTTGTGAGAAGACTCGTGTCACCGTCTAGATTTCTGATAACTCAGTAAAAGGACGAATTATGAACAAGTATTCTTTGACTTGCGTAGTTGATTTGGTAAATCTTTTTCGAGGAGTTGTCATCTACTCAGAGATCGACTTGAAGACGAGTTAGTACCAGATTGGAGTAATGACATATTTAAGATTTTGCGTCGTTAATTCAGTTTATAAAGAAAGATCAACTCTTTGCATGTTCGATCGATTGATTAAGTTGTCCGGGATTGTACCCAATTCAAGGTGGTCATACTAAGCTTGGCTAGAAAGACATGTATGTTGGTTGAAACCAAGACGAATCGAGTGGATTTTCGATCTTGGGTGAGTGTCTCGTGATTAAGGAACTCTTCAATGTACCCTTTGATTCTCTTGTATTTGTCAGTTGACATTTATTTCTCAAATCCTATGATTGTATTAGATGATCACAACAGCGAAGTTTGTGCGGGGCAGACAAATTTTTTGATTTTAATTTGAAATCTGTCAGAACTCATGAATTAGTTATGCTAATTCATAAATTTCCAGTTATACATTTCTTTGTTTGTGAGAAGTCGTACTCACACTTCTAAATGGTCCTCGATGTATTAGACATTTGAGTGAATTGATTTAACGGAATCCATTGGCCTGGATACTTCAAATTTTGTTGAGTGAAATGGTTATGACTATTTCTTGAGTTATACCACAGATAATTTCGTGATAGCATAAGTTTCTTGGTGAAACTTAGTTTCGTCACTTCTATTTTTGGTAGAGGTGAAAGTCATCATTTTGTAAATTCTTTGTACTAAGAATAAGAATTAATCCTCTTTGGATTAGACATTATTCACCCTTTGATTCCTTAAATCCGCTGGAAGATTCTTGTGGAAGAATGAACTTTATTAGATTCATGTATGTAAATATGTATTGATCATGCGTTTTTACACCCAAGAACCTGATGGAAGGATCTTTTTCAATAATGGATGTTCCTGTATCCTTCAATTAATGAAATTCTTTTCTATGCTTATGTGAAAGTGAAATCAAGAAAAATTTATTTTCTTGAGAAATTCTTTTATGATCACCAAGGTCATGTTTTATTGCGGTTCGAAAGTACTTGTTGTCGTTGATCATTTTAGTTCTACGTATTCTCCAAATGTCGTCGATGTGTGACCTATCTCATCAGTCATGAGTTGGATATCTCCACATCAAGATGTCAGAGCTAGTACAGTACAGTGAAAAAGGGATAGTTTAACAATTGAGACCTTCCTTGTTAAGATATTGGCATTTCTTGAATCTTTGTTATGAGTTTGCTGAAGACCTACAGGAGTCTTGTTTGAATTCAAGTGATCGTGGATCGACTGGTGAAGTCTACACCTTTCTTACAAGTCAAGATCCACTATGCATTGTTAGTGAACCGAATAATGTATCAGAGGACTGTTCAGACTTCAGGGAGTATCTTTAAGTGTTGTTTCAGATGAAAAACGGGAGTTTATCAACGTGTGTCGGTTAAGTTTGCTTTAAGTGTTGAGAACTAAGTTGAGGCTAAGTCCAACTGATCATCCTAAGTGGGATGGATAAGTAATGAGATGACCTATCTTTAGCGGGTTAGTTGGGAGATAGTGTGGTACTTAATTTTTGTCATCTCTATGGTAGGACGAACTAGAGTTGATAGGAGCTTCGTTAATGTATAGATGTGATTGGTACTGTGCGACACCCTAATCTAGGGTCATCACACTATTACCCAATTACGGAAATTAAATTATTAAACGCTGGTTACTTTCGGAAAATATATTTTAGAATCATTATTCCTTTACGAAAATAGTGCTGAATTTATTTATTTTTGTTATAAAACATAGAACCATCGTAACCATAAAACAACATATCTCTCTCTCTCTCTCTCTCTCTATATATATATATATATATATATATATATATATATATATATATATATATATATATATATATATATATATATATGTATATATGTACATCACCATTTAAATACACACAACCTATAATTGGAGATAACAAAAGAGCCATTATAAATACAGGCTATTCTCCATCAAACTAAGCAAAGAAAATAAAGATATATATATATATATATATATATATATATATATATATATATATATATATATATATATATATATATATATATATACACACATCGGCAACAAGTAGTTCAGAACCACATTCAAAAACTTATGGCTCTCTGAAGCCAGATCAAAACTGTCAAGACTCACTACCCCAATTACTCGACCGAAAGCTGGTCAAGCTACTAAAACCCATTGGGAAGATCATGATGATCAATCCCGCCTACAACTGACGAATCTGACGATGATGCCTCCGCTACAGCTGTATCATCAGAAGAATCTTCATCATCAATCGCAGGAGGTTGAAACTCAGGATCGTCCTCAATGTATTCCTCCGGATCTTCCTCCCCCTCATCTAACTCTACTTCAAAGGGAGGTTCCTCAAGTCCTAATATCTGAAGAGGATGGGGTTGAGGAAATGGATCCATCAATCCGTGCTCTTCCAAGTACTGCAGGTAAAGCCAAACTGGAGGTAGAGATACCTCGACCGTCTCCACTACATGAATTCTCCATTGTGGTCCTTCCTCTACTGTACCGATCACCTCTCTACTCGGTCCATGGTAGGTGGCGCTGAGTGCTCCAAGGTTAATCTCCCAGGCACCACCAAATTGCGCACGATCAAAAGTGATCGTTCGGACCTTCGATTGTACCAAGGGTATGTCTAGGTCCATCTGAATGTGTAAGAGTGAGAAACCAGTACATGGATCTTACTCAATAACTGCACTCTAGCCACCATATAACACATCAACATTTATCGAGTACAAATAGTTATAAACAAACAGTTTATCAATGGGTTCGACACCCCAAACATCATCCATAAAAATTATGCATGACACTTCATATTCATCATCTAATTTTCATCTTAATCTCATGAGATATCCCAACATATAATGAGTTGATCAGACTCCATAGCCACACTGGCTAACTTGGCACACTGCCAATAGGTACGCAACCTCTTCCCATCCACATAGGCATACAAGGCCAGGCATACAAGGTGTGGCTACTCGAGGCACACTGCCAAACACATTGATAATGTCCACAATTAGGGCACCAATAGCAGCAGAGATGGGGTCTCCATGTCCTCACTAGGCACATGAGATAAATGCATAACGGAATTACCTTTCGCCGCTAGTAATTAATGCATCAAACCACAAACCGCAGGCACGTCTGCCAAATGCATGCAAAACACTTTTGTTTTGATCTTTTATTTGTGTTCAATCTTTCTTTGCCGAAGCTCAAAATGGCTTATGACTCACATAGTTTTAAAACACTTTTAAAACTTTTATTACAACACAGGACCTCACTGTCCGAGTGCTCAATCACGACACCTCTCGTCCGATGCACCAGTCTTAGGTTCGTGGTACTAGAAAACATCTTCAATGTTTCAACACAGTATACCTCACATATACGGTATAGGCCCTCAAAGTCCAAATGACTGAGTCCATCACAACACAGAACATTAGTACCCCGACGTCTCGGTTACTAAGTCCAACTGTACTTTCAACACGGTTGAATCAACTTTTGATTTTTTTGGAAATTCTTTTCCAAGGTAGAAATTTATTATAAAATCCATAAATAATAAAAACTTAGTTTTTCACAAACCAATGAGTCACTTGAGGTTTAATTTTCTCAAAATATGCACTGCCGTTTCAAAAATACTTGCCGTCTACACTTTTCCAAACTTGCCGTCAAATATTATTTTTAAGGCTTTTAAGCCAAAAACTTAACTTTTTCCACTTAATTAATTTGTTAAAATCATGATTAACTTAATTTTTCACCAATTAATTTCATAAAAGAATATTTTGTAATATTCCGGAATTTCTTACGTAAAAATTAGCAGTGCTAAAATATTTTCACGGTTTCGAGCTCGTTGAGACTCATAATTCACTTTTTCAGAAATAAATTATTAAAATAATAATATTTTCCAAAACTCCTTATTTTTCTCAAAATAAACTCCCTTTAATATTATATATCAATATTTTACCGTTAAAACATTGAATATAATTTGCGAAGCTTCTTAAAGCTTTTATCCAACTTACTTAATTGTGCACTGACCACTGTCAGGCTTCTCACACATCAACCAACAATTATATCACAGATATTTCCCAGGCAGATCATGCATCACAGTAGCATAATGTAATTGCAGATAAACAATTAACGCAATTAAAACCACACAGATACAAATAACACAACAATAAACAACATAAATAAATACTAACAAACAAATAATTACAAACAACCACTGGATAGCATATAGCCATTGAATAAATCCTCCGGTGTTCCCCTCTTAACTCTTGAAGACTTTTTGGTGAACTTACAGATTCCTTCGGAATTTCGGTTACCTCGTAAACGTCGTACTCAACTAACCTTCAACCATTACAACCAAATAGTTACAAATCAAGAAACTAAAACATTCTAAACCCTAGTACATAGTCACGGCCTCTAGGGTTTTTGAATGACTACAATTTCTAATCATGATTAAGTCATGGATTAATGATCCTTGATTAACCTAAATCATAGATTAGTGACTAAATAACTAAGTTTAAAACTCAAAACTTCCTAACTCTTTTATACATGGATTCGGCCTCAATAGGTTCATAGGGCTAGGGTTCTTAGTTTAATAAACCATCTTGGATTTATAAAACATACATACTAAGAGCTTGATTTCTAAGATCATTTATGAAAACCATGAACAAAACTTACCCACTTAGGGTTCGGCCAACATAAAGATTTTCGAGAAAAAGATTTTTGATTACATCATGCTCTTGGATTTAGATAATATGCATGATATCAAGAAGATAAAAAGTAGTTTCATCATCATTAGATTTTTCTAGAATTTATTATGACTTTTCAAAGTTCTAGGGTTAGAAACTTTAAAGTGATGAACAACTATGATATAAGCCTTGAATCAAGAAACTTGCTAAAGAACATAGACATGATTAATAATGAAGATTAGGATTTACCTCTTGAAGATCAATGACAAGGAAATCCAAGAAACTTGCTTCACAAATCTATCACTTAAGAACTTATGAACTTAGGGTTTTGAACAAAAAGACATTAGAAACTAAATGAAAGTGAGAGTATGGTATTTATAGTGATGGGTGGCGCCATATTAGGAAGGATCTAGATGATGATGAGTTGTTGTGACACCCTAACCCAGGTCATTACATGGTTACCCGTTTGCGGAAATAAAACTTATTTGCTGGTTACTTTCGGAAAATAATGTTTTCTCAACGTTCATCTTTTCAAAATATGGTGATAATTTTTTTTTCTTTTAATCCTCAAGACAACAACAACGAAATCAAACCACACATAATTACATACTGTATATAAGTTATACAACTATACTGCCTCATATGTTTTAACATCTAGATCATTATCAGTTTAGTGACATTCAAAACATAACATAACTCAATAGGACCTAAGCTGGTCGTAACTAACTGACACTACCAACAACCGGAGCAGCACAGCATGTCTCGAACTGGACATCCTTCTCCTTTTGTTGAGATCTTATCCCTTGTGCGGCTCTGATATGTTTGTAAGGGTGAGACACCAATATATGGATTTAACAAAATAACTAAATGCTCACACAAAAGAAGACACATATACATATACATAAACATTTCAACATAAGCAATCCACATTATAACATAAAGTTTATCAATGGGTTCCACACCCCAAACATCAACATTGGAAAACTATGCATGAACACTTCAATTCATCATCTAAACATTCACACTTAATCTCCGGAGATCCCCAACGTCAATTCAAAATGAGCTGATCAAGCTCGATTGCCAACAGAGGCACGTCGATTTTTACCAACAGAGGCACGTCGATTTTACCATAGCCCACTGTCCGGAACAGTGAGAACGTCGATTTATGGATTTATTTTCATTGCACGTCGTTTGCCCAAGGCATAATGAATTTCATTATACGTCGATTGCCTAAAGGCGCAATGAATACGTCAATTACATGAATATCATAAAGATACCATGATTAACAAATACGTCGAGACATGAATATCACCAAGATATCATGATTAACCTCGTAGGCACGTCTGCCAAAATGCATGCAAGAAAAACACTTGGTTCTCGTCATTTTCTTTGTGTTCAATCTTTATTTGTCAAAGCTCTCAAAAGCTTATGACCCATCATCGTTTTAAACATCTTTACAACTTTTATTAACAACACAGGACCTCATAGCCCGAGTGCTCAATCACGAAGCCCTTAGACCTTGCAATCAGTCTTAGGTTCGTGGTGATAGAAAACATCATAAATCTTTTATCGTCGATTATTACGTCGTAAAGTAGACACACCGTCTACCTACTAGACAACAAGTCTATAACGTCAAAAGAACACTAGTACCCCGACGTCTCGGTTACTAAGTTCCATATCGTCGTTTACGTCGTTCTTGTCTGTGAAAAACACATCCAAAATAGGATAACGTCATAAGAACATTCGTATCCCGACATCTCGGTTACTAAGTTCCACACCACTTTCAACACAGTTGAATTTATTTTTAGTTCTTTAGAAATTCCTTTCAAATTGTAAATTAATAAAATCTTTAAATAATAAAACTTAGTTTTTCACAAACCAATGAGTCACTTGAGGATTTAACTTCTTCAAAATATGCACTGCCGTTTCAAAATTCTTGCCGTCTACATTTTTCCAAATTTGTCGTCAAATATTTATTTTTAAGACTTTTAAGCCAAAAACTTAACTTTTCCCACTTAATTAATTTTCTAAAATCATGATTAACTTATTTTCACCAATTACTTTTATAAAAGAATATTTTGTAATATTCCGGGTTTCTTACGTAAAAATTAGCAGTGCTAAAATATTTTCACGGTTTCACGCTCATTGTGACTCATAATTCACTTCTTCAGAAATAAATTATTAAAATAATAATATTTTCCAAAACTCCTTATTTTTCCCAAAATAAAATTTCCTTTAATATTATATATCAACATCTTACCGTTAAAACATTGAATATAATTTGCGTAGCTTCTTAAAGCTTTTATCCGATTAACTTTAATTGAGCACTGACCATTGTCAGGCTTCTCACACATCAACCAACAGTTATATCACAGATATTCCCCAGGCAGATCATGCATCATAGCAGTATAATATACAATTGCAAATAATTAAATAAATTAAACACAACTCCACACCAATACACAGATAAACCACACCACGTAAACAACAAAACCAATAACCACAACCACATATAAATCATATAAACCACACCACAAGCAAATAGTTATTAAGAAAAATCCCTTAGGTAAGCTCCCCTTACCTCTTGAAGACTCCTTGATGAACTTACAGATTCCTTCGAAATTTCAGTTACCTCGTAAACGTCGTACTCAAATAACCTTCAACCATTACAACCAAATAGTTACAACTCAAGAAACTAAAACATTATAAACCCTAATACATAGTCACGACCTCTAGGGTTTTTGAATGACTAAAACTTCTAATCATGATTAAGTTATTGATTAATGATCCTTGATTAACCTAAATCATAGATTAGTGACTAAATAACTAAGTTTAAAACTCAACACTTTCTAACTCTTTTATACATAGATTCGGCCTCACTAGGTTCAAAGAGCTAGGGTTCTTAGTTTAACAAATCAACTTGGATTCATAAAGCATACATACTAAGAGATTGATTTCTAAGATCATTTTTGAAAACCATGAACAAAACTCACCCACTTAGGGTTCGGCCAACATAAATATTTTTGAGTAAAATATTCATTTTAAAAGACTAACATGGATTAGAGTGTGTAGTCATACATGCCATATAGAATACATGATCATACATGAAAACACATGAACAAAACTCTACCAACCCTAAGGTGATAGGTTCGGCCAAAGCTAGGTTTTCAAGAAATAAATTTTTGATTACATCATGCTCTTGGATTTAGATAATATGCATGATATCAAGAAGATAGAAAGTGGTTTCATCCTCATTAGATTTTTCTAGAATTTATTATGACTTTTCAAAGTTCTAGGGTTAGAAACTTTAAAGTGATGAACAACTATGATACAAGCCTTGAATCAAGAAACTTGCTAAAGAACATAGAAATGATTAAGAATGAAGATTAGGATTTACCTCTTGAAGATCAATGACAAAGGAAATCCAAGAACTTGCTTTACAAACTTAGAACTAAGGAACTTATGAAGTTTAGAGTTTTGGAAGCAAATGACAAAAGAAACTAAATGAAAAGTGAGAGTAGGGTATTTATAGTGAGAGTGGCGTCCTATTAGGAAGACTCTAGATGATGGTGAGTTGTCATGTTAAAGGATCAAAATGCAATTAAATTCTAAGGACCAAATTGCAAAGATTCCAATAGTTGAAGGACTAGTTTGCAATTTATCAATAAAGTGTCATGATGATGATTTGGCCAAATTAAATGCTAGCTTATCTTGACTTTGTTGGCTGAATTTATGAGTCAAAGATAGGTTAGGATGATTCATGCATTTAGGAAGAATCAAGAACATTGTGGAAAAATCAAGGATAATGTAGGATAATGTAGAAACTTGTAGAAAACTCTAGAATCATCATGATGCATTCAACAACAATGAGGCAGCCACAAATCCTCATGGCTTGCGCATGGGCTGAGCTATTTTGGGCTTGGGTTCATTCTTGTGGGGCCCACTTGAAAATTTAAGCATTAAGCTTAAGATAGGAAACTTTAATGGCTTTTTGGACTCAAACTATGAACTAGAAAAGTTTGGGATTCTAAGCCACGACCATTTAAGATTAGAAACAAGTATTCTAGCCCAATCCACTTGGAAAAACTTAAAAAAACTAATTTAGGGACAAAAGGGTAATTTACAGAAAGTTCAGGGGCTTGAACGTAAAATTTATAAATTTTCTATTTAACCCTGAAAAACCTTCTAGACTTAAAAATATGATTCATCCCCTTGAATCATCTCAAAATCCTAGGATAAACCCTCTCTCTACTCTTATAAACTCTATTTTCCCTTCCGTCGTCTACCCGATTACGCTTTCCGCCCGTAATACGTAAATTATTTTATTTTTTTTCTAAAATAAATTCTAAAAATACAGAATTGTAGAAAATAAAATAATAAACTTAAGTCTTTCATTCACGAATTAAAATTAGGTCTTTTGAGCAGTATTATTATCATACTCAATGGAATTCATGTCAGGGTTCTCCTGACTTTCCAACCTAAATTTTAATCGTAGCTTCCTACATTCAAGTAGGATTGAGTGGTAAACTCCGTTTATTTAAAATAGTTTTCTAAGTCTCAGATAAAAATATAAACATAATTATATAAATTTCTGATATTAGAAAACAGCGAAAAGTCGGGGTGTTACAGTTGTCTTGCTAAAGAATTCAAATACAATTAATTTCTAGGGATAGTTTTGCCAATATTCTAAAAGAATAAGGACTTTTTAGCAATTGTCAATAAATTGTCATGATGATTATTTTGCCACATTTAATGCAAGCTTATCGTGACTTTGTTGTCTGAATTTATGTGTCAAAGATATTTTAGGACATTTCATGAAGGTTTGAGAAGAATCAAGAATGATATAGAATAATCAAGAATGATGTAGAAAATTGAGGAACACTCTAGAAAAATCTTGATTCATCCAACAATTGAGGCAGCCATCAATCCTCACGGGCTTACGCATGGGCTGGGTTAGTTTGGGCTTGGGTTCAATTTTGTGGGGCCCACTTGAAGATTTAAGCATTAAGCTTAAGATAGGAAACTTAAATGGGCTTTATGGAATCAATCCATGAACTAAAATTTTGGGCTTGTAAGCCACGACCATTTGAGATTGGGAACAAGGATTCTATCCCAATTCTCTTGATAAAACTAAAAAACTAATTTAGGGACAAAAGGGTAATTAACAAAAAGTTCAGGGGCTTAAACGTAAAATTCCTAAATTTTCATTTTAACCCTGAAAAACCTTCTAGACTTAACAATATGATTCATTCCCTTGAATCATCTCAAAATCCTAAGATGAACCCTCTATCGGCTCTTAGATACTCCGAAATCCCTTCCGTCGTCTACCCGATTACGTGTTCCGCCCGTAATACGTAAATTATTTTATTTTTTTCTGAAAAAAATTCTAAAAAATACAGAATTGTAGAAAATAAAATACTAAACTTAAGTCTTTCATTCACGAATTAAAATTAGGTCTTTTGAGCAGTATTATTATATTGTCAATGGAATTCGCGGGCCGGGTTTCGCCTGACTTTCCAACCTAAATTTTAATCGTAGCTTCCTACGGTCAAGTAGGATTGATTAGTAAACTCCATTTATTCAAAATAATTTTCTAAAACTCAAATAAATTTATAAACATATTTATATGTATTACTGTTATTTAAAACAGTGAAATACAGGGTGTTACATACTGTGAGAACCTTTAAGTTCAACATCATTGAGTGAGATGATTACAATGGACCTTATCATGATCGAGGCAGATATATCATTAAAGGAATTTAGAGTAGTGATCAACGTTTATGCTTAATGTTGACTTAGTGAGTCCGAGGATTAACAGAAAAATATATATGGTAGTTTTCCTTAAGCTGAATGGAAATAGTAAAGAGGAGTTCTTGAGTGAAACTAAGTTGTTAGAAAAGTTTAAGAATTATGATTTTGGATAATTCAAACTGAAGTGATTCCCTTTGGCTAGTTACATGGAGGAATGTAATCGTATTCTTTAAGATTGAAATGAATGATTATGATATAATTTGGAATGGTGGAATATGTTCAAAGGAAACTAAGACTATAATTGTGTGCTTTGGGTTGAAAGTTGATATATGTGATAGAGTTAAGGTTGAACTTGATATTCGTCGTGAGGATAAGGTGTTGAAGAAGTTTTGCTAGCAGACAAATTTTGAGGCAAGAAGTGATTAAGTTTTGATTGTGTCTTTCGAGTGTGATAAGCTATGGTGAAATGTTTATAATCTTTGAGGTCTTATTCTGGTAAATATGTGGTTGATGATCCATAGTGGAAACTGGACATTTTTAATTCAAGATTTCCATTGGGGAGTGTCCACCTGGATTTCTTCGCTTTGTTTTGGTGCAGCTCTTAGGGGTAATGACCTTAGAGAAACTCTATTTTATAATCTCTTTTCCCGGCTGTAGATATACAAGATAAGGGCATATATGAGACAAGCACTTCCTTGCATAAGTGATAGAGCTCTGTATTTAGATGGAGGAATTGTTAGGAGTTGTGTATTTTCCTTGGACAATAGGGTAGAGGTGCAGGTGAAATTTCTTAAACCAGGGATACTAACGGGGCTTGAGAACCAAATTGAAAATGAGAGGCAAATAAAGGATATGAAATCGAAGTAGGCAAAAGATTCGAGAGGAATTGAGAAGAGAACGGACTATGTTGGATGTGGTAAGATTCAATTTCAATAAAATTGAATTTCTTAGGTTTTTGGCGCAAAGTTTTTCAAGTGTAACTCAGGAATGTTACGACGTTTTGATTGGAGACTTGAAAAGTGTGAATTTGATATGACTAGAAGAGTTGACTAAGCCCAAATGGACTAAGACTATGATTGCATCTCTTGAGTAGAAGGTTAATTGATGTTATAGTAAAGTTAGTGTTGTTTTTGATGTTAGCTGTGAAAGCTAGATATTGGAGAAAGTTTTCTAATGGATCTATATTGAGAAGTAAAGAGATTAAGCGTTGATTTTGTTCTTTAAAGTGTAATAGACCAAGGTGAAATATCGAAGGTAGTGGGGATAATGCAGTAGTGAAAAGTCTCGAGGATAAATATAATGGTATAAGAATCGATCCTGTTATAGAGTTATCGTTGAAAGGAATGAAGTGACGAGAATACAAAGCAAGATTTTAGGGTTAAGGTGTGAGTATACAATCCTGTTTAGTTTTGAACTACCAAATTTCGAGGACGAATTTTTTTTAAGAGGGGTAGTAATGTAACACCCTAGTTTTTACACATATGATTAATTATTTTATTTGGATGTTTATGTTTATTATGTTATGTGGTTTAGTTTGAGTAATTAAATTACTCTCTTCAAATTATTTTATTGGGTGCGTTAGCACTGACTTATTTCAGTGAATGCACGCTTACTAGACAATAATTTACGTTATTGTCACTATTATACCGGTAAAGAAAAATATTTTAAATAATATGATTAAGAGAAAAGCATTTTCATATTTTCATCCTATTTAATTTTAGAGTTAAAAATATTTGGTTTGACCTTAATCGGAGATTTAATTTTGGACAGAGTATTTTCTTAGTTGATCAGTTTAACTATTAATTTTTAATCTAATTTGAATTTCGAAATCATATCTTTATCAATCTTTATTTTTAGATTCCAAAAAGTAAAAAACATGTTTATTTTAGGCTTAACTTTTATCACTCATTTTGTACCCACTAATACAAAAATCTGATTTTTCTCTCTCCTATTTCTACCCAAAACCCATAACCCCTCCCCCTCACGTTCTCTTTCTCTGCTTCTTCTTCTTTCTTTTTTTTTTCTTTCTTCTTTTTTCTTCTTTTCTCCCTCCTGACTCCCTTTTCTTCTTCCTTCTCCCACTTCAACTTCATCTTCTACCTCCTTCCACCTTGTTTGTCCAGAACCGTGACCACCATCTCAGCACAGCCGCGACTGCCGCCTCTGTCCGGCCGCGACCACGCCGCGCAACCCACGCGTCCGGTCCGCCGTCGCGTGATCGTCGCTCCACCGCGGTAAGCACCGTGCGCCGCCGCCTCCATGGTGGTTCCACCATTCTCATAGTGTTTTGATCTCTCTTCTTCCTTTCTATGAAGCTTAGCTTCACTTTATGGATCATGGTTGTGGTAGGGGAGTGTTCCACCGCCACTGCCACCTCGTTGGAGTTGTGTGACACCGCCGCCGCACCCATGGCTGGTCAATGCGTTCTCTGCCTTCAAGCTTGGGTGAGTGTTTTACCCTCTAATCTCTTCTAGATTCAAAACCCCCAAATTGATTTTGAAACCCTAACCCTAACCCTTTGATTTCAGATTTTAATCTTAAGATTAAAGCTTGCTTTATGAAATTGGGACTGTGAATTAGTGTTTCCCTAAACCAATTTCATTATTCTTTAGTTCAATGTGTTTTCCCCAAATTGTATTTAGGAGCCCTAAACCCCAATTTGATTTTATTTGAATTTGATTCTGTTTTGTGAAATTAATTATGATTTAGTGCAATTAGGACTCTTAATTGATGATTCCCAAGTTCTCTTTCATGATCTTTTAATCAAAACAAAGATTCCTTAAAGGGTATTGTGAAGCGTAAGCTCCAAACATGATTTTCTTTGAAAATAACCTTGTTTGTTAATAAGATAAAGTGTGTAGATCAAATTAGAATGTGTGTTTGATCATGTGTAATTGATTTCTTGATTTCTGGTTGTTGTGCGTTGTTGGATTCCCTCTTTGAGACGTTTGACACGGCTATGCTGGCTTGATGGAGTAGATAGTTACACTCTTGGAGCTAACGTGAGCATTAAGACGAGGATCATTTACTTGTCTTGAAAGGTAAGGGGAGCTTGCCTGAGGGATTTTTCTCAATAACGATTTGCTTGTAGTGTAGTCTGTATAATTTATGTGGTTGTGGTTATCTGTTTATGTGGTTTATGTTGTGTTGTTTATCTGAGTATCGGTGTTTGATCTGCTTTGAAATTATTTGATTATCTGCAGTTGTATATTATATTGCTGTGATGCATGATCTGTCTGGTGACATAATTCTGATAACTGTTGTTAAATGTTGTTTGTGAGTGTTGTTTGAGAAGCCTGACAGTGGTCAGTGCACAACTGATTAATCAGATAAAAGATTTAATAAGCTGTGTAAATTATATTCAACGTTTTATGAGAAATGTTGGAATATAATAGTGGTGGAAAATATTATTTTGGAAAAATAATGAGTTTTGAGAGTGATCAGCCTCGGACTCTACTAGTTTTTGACTAGTAAAGACCATTGTTTAATTCGAGTTTAATCTCGTTTTCACCCAAATTAGACTTGATTGTCTTCAAGCAACGTTTTGAGTCTGTAAAGTAGTTTTAGGTTATTTTAACTAGTTTTGAGTCAAATAAAGCACTTATTGCTATTTCATGTTTCAGGTTAATAAAAGAGCAAGAAGGGAAGAATCCACTTGAAACAAGCCATCACGGCTAGGCCGTGACACTGGTCACGGCCGTGATGAGCTACCCCTGAAGAAGCCTGAAAGTCAGAGAGCATCACGGCCAGGCCGTGATGCCCATCACGGGCGTGATGAGAAGAACTTGGAAGTCAGAGACCATCACGGCTAGGCCGTGATAGAGGTCACGGCCGTGACAGATCAGTACCCAAAGTCATAATTGATCACGGCCAGGCCGTGATGAGTATCACGGCCGTGACCGGCCATAATTTGAAGACGCGCCATTCCAGAATGCATCACGGCTAGGCCGTGATGGACATCACGGCCGTGATGCGTGGCCACCTTATAAAACAGAAGCGCAGCAGACAGAAGGAGGATCCAGAATTCCACTGTTTACACTATACTCTTAGATTTTTGTCATGTTTTTGATGGAGAACTAACCTTCCTTGATTAATCTGCTGTAATCGGCTTCCGCCGACCCTTGAGGTCTTGTAATTCCCGATTGAATTCTCCTTTCTCTTTCAATACTATTCTATATTCTCTATTTTCTTAATTCAGTTTATATCGAATTAGTGTTGATTTATTTCGATGATTTTGTGTTCCTAAACTCAATCGCGTTTACTTAATTCGCGTGCATTCAATTCGTGTTTGCTTAATTCACGAAGGGCTTCACCCCATTTACTTAATTCGGGAATTAGGAATATATGTCCCGTAGCATCGATTTAGCTTGTTAATTGACGCTACAATCGAAAAGGGATTGGAATCCGCTTAGGACATGGAGTTACATGAACCGATGGCGCCGTTGCCGGGGACTCTTGTTTGTTGTTCTCGCATTTTTCCATTTTTCTGTTTTTTCTGCTGAATTAGTCTGGCTACTAGGTCCACTTGTTCTAACTTGTGTGACTTTGATCCTGAAATTGAAAGAACACTGCACACACGCCGTAGGGCTAGCACTAGTAGTAATTCTAATTCTGCACCTGTTTCTAATAACATGGCTGATCAAAGGACATTGAGGCAGCTTGCTGCCCCTGATGTTAATTATAATGGGTTGTGTATTGAGTATGCTGGTGTGGTTGCTCCTTTTGAACTTAAATCTGGTTTAATACACTTGTTGCCAAGATTTAGTGGTCTTGCAGGTGAGGATCCACATAAGCATTTGAAGGAATTCCAGGTAGTCTGCTCTACACCCTTGAGAACGGAAGGCATTACTGAAGACCATATCAAATTACGAGCCTTCCCATTTTCACTTGAAGGCGCTGCAAAGGATTGGCTGTACTATTTGGAGCCAAATTCTGTTACAACTTGGAATGACCTGAAGAAAGTTTTCCTAGAAAGATACTTTCCTGCCTCCAGGGCTGCATCCATAAGAAAGGAGATATGTGGCATCAGACAAAGCAATGAGTCATTGGCTGAGTACTGGGAGAGATTCAAGAAGTTGGTATCTAGCTGCCCTCAACACCAGATTTCTGAGCAGCTCCTTATTCAGTATTTTTATGAGGGATTGCTCCCAATGGACAGAAATATTCTGGATGCCGCTAGTGGGGGAGCACTTGTTGATAAAACTCTAGCCGCTGCCAAGCAATTGATTGAAAATATGTCATTAAACTCCCAGTAGTTCACAACCAGAAGCAACTCTGTCGAGACAAGGGGTGTAAATGAGATCCAAGGTTCTTCTTCCAACAAGGCCCTTGAAACCAGAATTGATGAGCTCACTTCTTTGGTGAAGCAACTGGCAATGGATAAAGTTCAGCCGGCAAGGTTGTGTGGCATGTGTAGTTCTCCTAAGCACCTGACCGACGCATGCCCTATTCTGAAGGATGAGTCAGTCCCTGATTTGCCTCAAGCCTATGCAGCAAATCTCTACAATCAAGGCAACAATCAAAACCGGTACAACATTCCTGACCTCGCCACAAATAGGTACCACCCCAACTGGAGGAATCATCCAAACCTTCGGTATGGAAATTCATCTGCACAACAGCAACAACCAATGTTACCGCTGGCACCACCACAGAATCCTCCCCAAGTGACCACTTCTGCACTTTCCGGACCTTCACTAGAGGACATGTTCAAGCAAATGACTTCACAAATAACTATACAAATGAGTGCACAGAATCTCCAATTTCAGCAACAATTTGGACAGTTACAGCAGCGAACTGATGCTAGCATTCACAATTTGCAGACACAAATTGGACAGCTTTCCACTTCGATGAATGCCATACAGCAAGCTCAAGGATCAAACCAACTACCTGCACAAACAGTAGTGAATCCTGATGTCCAAAATCCTAATGTAAGTGCCATTTCTTTGAGATCCGGGAAGGTTGTAGAGGCAGTCCCTGAAAAAGATGAAGAAACTGTTGAGGTAACTCCTAAGCCCTCTGTTGTTGTTGAAGCTGAGAGAGTGTATGTGCCACCGATCCCCTTCCCACAGAGAGTGCAGAGAAATAAGAAGATTGATGGGGAAGACAAGGAGAAGGAGATTCTAGATGTGTTCAGAAAGGTGGCGATCAACATTCCCCTTTTGGATGTGATTAAGCAGGTTCCCAAATATGCGAAATTCCTGAAGGATTTGTGCACCCACAAGAGGAGGTTGAAGGGTAAGGAGAGAGTTAATCTAGGGCGAAATGTTTCATCCCTCATTCAGCCTAGACTTGCTCCCGAGAAGGCTACAGTTTCAGCCCTCACTCAGGCACTGCCACAGAAGTGCAAGGATCCGGGAACTTTTTCCATCCCATGCACCATTAAGGACAGCAAATTTGAAAATTTTATGTTGGATTTGGGAGCCTCCATAAATGTCATGTCCACCTCCGTTTTCAACAACCTTGATCTGGGTCCTTTGCAACATACAGGTCTCACTATCCAGTTGGCCAACAGGACCAATGCTCGCCCCATGGGAGTGGTAGAAGATGTGCTGGTACAAGTTGATGATTTGATTTTCCCTGCTGACTTTTACATCCTGGACATGGCAGGGGAAACAAATTCAAGCAGATCGCCAATCATCCTGGGCAGACCGTTCATGAAGACGGCAAAGACAAAGATTGATGTTGATGATGGAACCATGTCCATGGAGTTCGGTGACATTATTGCAAGGTTCAACATTTTCGATGCTATGAAACATCCATTGGAAGAGCACTCTATTTTCCAAATCGAGTTGCTCTCCGAAATTGTTGATGACACCTATGACGACTTGGTTGCTGATTTTCCATCCATTTCTGATTTTAATGATGTTTACTCATGTACTGACTGTACTAACACTAACCCTTGTGTTGTTTGTGCTAAGATTGATTCTACTTTGCAGGGTGATAGTGTAAGCGAAGCTGTCTGTTCAGTTGGGGCTCTTGACAGCCCGGCTGCCCCAAACATACCATCTGTTGAGCAGCCACCCTCCTTAGAGCTTAAGCCACTTCCTGGGAATCTGAAGTATGCTTATTTGGAGAGGAATGAAAAACTTCCAGTTATTATTTCCTCCAACCTTGACTCTGACCAGGAAGCCAAACTCTTGGAGGTTCTGAAGAGGCACAAAAAAAGGCGATTGGTTGGACCTTGGCTGACATCCCAGGAATTAGCCCCTCTAGATGTATGCATAGGATTCTGTTGGAGGATGGGGCTAAACCAGTTAGGCAGCCCCAAAGGCGGCTCAATCCCTTGATTCTGGATGTGGTAAAGAAGGAGGTGACAAAACTCCTGCATGCGGGTATCATATACCCCATCTCTGATAGTACTTGGGTGAGCCCAGAGCAAGTTGTACCCAAGAAATCTGGGCTCACAGTGGTAAGAAATGAGAACAATGAGCTTGTCCCCACTAGAGTCCAGAATAGCTGGAGAGTCTGTATTGATTATAGGAGGTTGAACCAAGCCACTCGAAAGGATCACTTTCCTTTGTCGTTCATCGATCAGATGCTCGAACGGCTGACTGATAAATCCCACTACTGTTTTCTTGATGGCTTTTCCGGTTACTTCCAGATCCACATTGCACCAGAGGATCAGGAAAAGACCACTTTCACGTGCCCCTTCGACACGTTTGCCTACATTAGGATGCCATTTGGCCTTTGCAATGCTCCTGGCACTTTCCAGAGATGCATTATTAGCATTTTTTAATGAATTTATTGAAAATTGCATGGAAGTGTTCATGGATGATTTCACTATATATGGCTCCTCATTTGATGCATGCTTGCATAGTCTGAATCTGATTTTAGAAAGATGCATTGAAACTGACCTTGTTTTGAACTATGAAAAGTGTCACTTTATGGTTGAACAGGGGATTGTTTTGGGGCATGTTATTTCTAAAGAGGGTATCTCAGTAGATCCTGCTAAAATTGATGTGATTTCAACATTGCCTTACCCATCTTGCGTTCGCGAGATTCGTTCTTTTCTTGGTCATGCAGGTTTCTACAGGCGCTTCATAAAGGACTTCAGCAAGATAGCTCTCCCTCTGTCAAACTTGCTGAAGAATGAAGCCATATTCAGCTTTGATGATAACTGCAAGAAGGCGTTCGACTTCTTGAAAAAGGCATTGACCTCTACCCCCATCATCTAGCCCCCTGACTGGACCCTTCCTTTTGAGCTCATGTGTGATGCTTCTAACTATGCTGTGGGGGCGGTCCTAGCACAAAGGGTGGGCAAGGCTGCACATGTCATTTACTATGCTTCTAGGACTTTAGACGCTGCACAGTCTAATTACACCACCACTGAAAAGGAACTTCTAGCTGTTGTTTTTGCTCTTGATAAATTTAGATCATATTTGCTAGGTTCCAAGGTTATTGTTTTCACTGACCATGCAGCTCTGAAATACTTGTTGAAGAAGCCGAAAGCAAAGCCGAGGTTGATTCGGTGGATGTTGTTACTCCAAGAGTTTAATGTGGAGATAAAGGACAAGAGTGGAGCTGAAAATCTAGTGACTGATCACTTGAGTAGGATAGAGAGGGATGAGGACCCTTCCCCCATTCGGGATGACTTTCCTGATGCGCAGCTCTTACAGTTGCATGGCGTTACTCCTTGGTTTGCCGACATTGTTAATTACCTAGTTACTGGTGTCTTTCCGACAGGAGCAACTAGGTCCCAAATCCACAAACTAAAGAGTGACGCCAAGTACTATGTTTGGGATGATTCATTTCTTTGGAGATTTTGTAGTGATCAGGTGATTAGGAGATGTGTCCCCGACTATGAGGTTGAGTCTATTTTGCACTTTTCTCACGCCTCTCAAGTAGGGGGACACTTTGGGCCACAGAGGACTGCAAGAAAAGTCCTAGATTCTGGTCTCTACTGGCCCACCATTTTTAGAGATGCTTATGAGGTCTAACGGACTTGTAAGGATTGTCAGACAGCAGGTTGTTGACTCACGGGCAAGTGTACCGGGTCGTCGCAAGTAATAAAACACGGTAAGAGTCTACCGAGGTCGAACACAAGGATTGGGTTACCAATTCGACTAATTTCGCGAGAAATCCGATAAGTTGGTTAAGTAGAGAAAGTGGTTGGAAAGAAACTAGGATCACAATTCAAATTAACAAATCGAATCAATCAATGATATGGTGATGAAATCTGGAATTAAAAGCATCTAAGGTTTCGAATCCACCTACCCAATCATGCAAAGTACCCAAGTGATATTGATCTCCTCCCTAGGTTCAATTTTAATGTCAACGGGACCCCTAAATTCTCCTATATCCACTATCGTGCTCAATAGGACGTATTCGATGATTTGAGTTAATTACTTACTAGGTCTCTTAACCCTAATCTCGAATTCTATTAATTCTTGTTCCCTAAGAGTTGCATCGATCTCCTATTCACTCTCGTGCAACACTCGATCGATGATCCCAATTCAAGTTCTGAAACGCGAATCGCCTCTCGGCCTCATACACGTTTAACTAGTTGATCACGCAAGCATATAACCAACACAATGAAATCAGAATTGGAAAACAATAATTGAATTAAGAGAGAGAGAGAGTTACATCACATGAATACTATGCCGCCATAGGTGGCTTCATCGATCCCTTAGACAAGAGTATTAGTTCCTCATGTCCGTAACAACGACGCACGTACAATCGGAAATCATCCTAAGACTAAGAATTAAGAGAAGAGAAGAGAAGAGGAGACACAGCCCCAGAATAAGGATTACAAAAGATCTCCAATCAGTTCTGATCCAAAAAGTCCTCTTTTTCTGTTCTGATCTGCTCTATTTATAAGGAGGCCACGCGTCACGGCCGTGATGGCCATCACGGCCAGGCCGTGACGGCTTCTGTTTCTGGCGCACTTCTGGAATTTGAACTCTCGCGACGCGAAGGATGTCTCGCGACGCGAGCCCGCTTGTCACGGCCCGTGATGTGAATCACGGCTAAGCCTTGATGTTCTCTGACTTGTGTGGATTTTGGGTCACGGCCGTGATACATATCACGGCTAGGCCGTGATGGTCTCTGACTTGTGTGGCTTTTAGGTCACGACCGTGATATACATCACGGCTAGGCCGTGATGGTCTCTGTCTCTGGCGCTTTTCTGGAGTTCAAACACTCGCGACGCGAAGGACTTCTCGCGACGCGAACCTTCCTTTTACGCCCCGTGATGTGAATCACGGCTAGGCCGTGATGGTCTCTGTCTTCCCGGGTCTTCAAACTCTCGCGGGGCGAGCTTCCTCTCGCGGGGCGAGAATCTCCAGAATGGCAATCTCCACTATTTCTTGACTTTCATTAATTATTAGAGCTTCACTTATGGACCTGAAAACAACACAAGCAACCACAAGCGTAATTCTATCCAAAAGAAGCTAAAAACTACACAAAAGACGCAAAACGAGTCAAAGTCCAACTTAGGAACAAAACAAGGCAAATTTGGGCGAAAACGAGATTGAACTCGACTAATTAGCACGTAAACCACTGTCTTACTAGTTATAAAACTAGATAAGCCAGAGGCTTATCACAGGTACAGCCGTCACTCGCAAGAGTGAAATGCCTCAGCAACCTATGCTTTTCTGTGAGGTGTTTGATGTGTGGGGAATTGACTTTATGGGTCCTTTCCCTGCATCTTTTGGCTTCCTCTATATTTTATTGGCTGTTGACTATGTTTCAAAGTGGGTGGAAGCTATCCCCGCTAGAACTAATGATGCTAAGGTTGTTGCCAATTTTGTCAGGTCTAATATTTTTTGCAGGTTCGGCATACCTCGAGCTGTCATAAGTGACCAGGGCACTCATTTCTGCAACCGCACCATGGAAACTCTACTCCGGAAGTATGGAGTTGTGCATAGGGTCTCCACTGCTTATCACCCCCAGACTAATGGGCAGACTGAGATCTCAAACAGGGAAATCAAACAGATTTGAGAAAAGGTGGTGCAGCCGAATAGGAAGGATTGGAGCCTCCATCTAGAAGACGCACTTTGGGCCCAGAGGACAGCTTTCAAGACACCAATAGGAATGTCCCCCTATAGGCTTGTGTTTGGTAAGGCATGCCATCTCCCTGTAGAAGTTGAACACCGTGCCTACTGGGCGGTCAAGTGCTGTAATTTGGAAATGCAAAAAGCTGGCATTGAAAGGAAACTCCAAGTACAGCAGCTTGAGGAGCTCAGGCTAGAGGCCTATGAAAGCTCCCGTATTTACAAAGAGAAAACCAAGCAATTCCATGATAGGATGATTGCTAGGAAGGAATTCTCTGTGGGCCAACAGGTCCTACTGTTTAACTCCTGTCTGAAAGTGATAACTGGGAAACTTCGATCCAAGTGGATTGGCCCATTTGTGGTTACTAATGTTTTTCCTCATGGTGCAATAGAAATTAAAAGTGAAGGTAGCAACAAGGCATTCAAGGTTAACGGGCAGCGGCTGAAGCTATTCCATGAGAGCTTGGTGCCTGAGGATGCTACGGTTGAGGAGCTTTCCTTGGGAGAGCCCACCTACATTGCAACTTGATCAGGGAGCACCCTTTCCTTTCCCTCACTCTGTTTTTATATTTATGTTGTTTCATTGAGGACAATGTATGATTTAAGTGTGGGGGAGGGAACCATTTGTTGTGTTTTGTTTTGTGTTTTCGTTGTGTTTTCTTTTCGCTCTTGAATAATTTGAGAAGCTCAAGAGCATGTGTGTAAGTCCTGTGTCGGTGAGCTTGTTGGGTTTTGTTGATTTAGCACAGATTGATTGCATGATATATTTTGATGATTCCCCCTAGATTTTAAAAAAAATTGGCAAGTAACCCCCATGTGAAAAATTGAAAACTAAATTTTGAGGTATTTCATTGTGATTGCATGATTTATGATAAGTTTGGGGTGAAGAGAAGCACACGCTAGGGATAGAATCTTGGTCAAACAATTTGCAAAATGTCCAGGTGAGGATTTGAGCCTCCAACATGTTTTTAACTGTGTGAATCACTTTCAAGTTGCACTTTCCTGAATTTGCTTGAGTCTCTTCTTGGTTTGCATGCTTATATGATTGCATCAGATGATTTGGGCAGATTTTCTTTGAATTAGCTACTTGGCCTAAATTGAACCATCCCTTATGCATGTTCCCTAGTTAGCCCCATTGAGCCTGATTAGCCTGTTGTTCTTGATAACCTCATGTTGTAAGCCAAAATCTGGAAAAACCATGATAACCCGATCTTAGGATTAGGAGAGCATGAGCAAGAGAAGGTTGCAAGAAAGTAAGTTTGGGGTGGCTACAGTGATATGTCATTTTGTGTTGAGAAAAAGAAAAAAATATATAAAGGATGAAGCCAAAGGCAAAAAGAAAAAGAATTGCAAAAGAAAAAAAAAGGGGGGGGGGGGGGATTTGCCAAAAGAAAGGGGGCAAAACAAAACTGGTGCCCAAGGGAAAAAATCTATGGTCACCCAAAGCAAAAAAGAAGAATGAGAAAAAGGAATTTGAGTGGAATTTCAATGTTTCAAAGTGTTTCATGCTCTCTCAATTCCTAGGGTTGTTGAGCCTAGTTCCTTTGTATATCCTACCCTTAGCCAGGCCCCATTACAACCTTTAAAAGACCTTTTGATGTTGCATTCATGTTTTCATGGGAACCTTGATTGAGATGAAAATCAAATTTATGGGAAGTGCTCTTGAAATGTGAACTGAGTGAAAAGTTGATAGCCTAGACAAATTGAGCGATTGAGTGAAATACTACATGCCCTTGTGAGGAAAGCAATTGTTTGAAATTGGTGATCTCCCTTTTGTGTGTAACTTGGATCCCTTGCTTAGATTAATGATTGTTTGAATGATGAAATTCTCAAATGTTTAGAATAAATGATTGTGGGGATTACACTGTTAAGGGGGGGGGGGGGGGGGACATTGAAGGAAAATTGTTTTGATGAACTGCTTGAAATTTGTGCGAAATTGATTGAGTCCTTTAAGCTTGCCAAGTTTGAGTCCTTTTTGATTTTTAGTTTGCTTGGGGACAAGCAAAGTTTAAGTATGAGGTATTTTGATCAGCCTCTGGCTCTACTAGTTTTTGACTAGTAAAGACCGTTGTTTTATTCGAGTTTAATCTCGTTTTCGCCCAAATTAGACTTGATTGTCTTCAAGCAACGTTTTGAGTCTGTAAAGTAGTTTTAGGTTATTTTAACTAGTTTTGAGTCAAATAAAGCACTTATTGCTATTTCATGTTTCAGGTTAATAAAAGAGCAAGAAGGGAAGAATCCACTTGAAACAGAAGCCATCACGGCTAGGCCGTGACACTGGTCAGGACCGTGATGAGCTACCCCTGAAGAAGCCTGAAAGTCAGAGAGCATCACGGCCAGACCGTGATGCCCATCACGGTAGTGATGAGAAAAACTTGGAAGTCAGAGACCATCACGGCTAGGCCGTGATAGAGGTCACAGCCATGACAGATCAGTACCCAAAGTCAGAATTGATCACGGCCAGGCCGTGATGAGTATCACGGCCGTGACCGGCCAGAATTTGAAGACGTGCCATTCCAGAATGCATCACGGCTAGGCCGTGATGGACATCACGGCCGTGATGCGTGGCCACCTTATAAAACAGAAGCGCAGCAGACAGAAGGAGGATCCAGAATTCCACTGTTTACACTATACTCTTAGATTTTTGTCATGTTTTTGATGGAGAAATAACCTTCCTTGATTAATCTGCTGTAATCGACTTCCGCGACACTTGAGGTCTTGTAATTCCCGATTGAATTCTCCTTTCTCTTTCAATACTATTCTATATTCTTTGTTTGATTAATTCAGTTTATATCAAATTATTGTTGATTTATTTCGATGATTTTGTGTTCCCAAACTCAGTCGTGTTTGCTTAATTCGCGTGCGTTCAATTCGTGTTTGCTTAATTCACGAAGGGCTTCACCCAGTTTGCTTAATTCGGGAATTAGGAATATATGTCCCGTAGCGTCGATTTCGCTTGTTAATTGACGCTACAATCGAAAAGGGATTGGAATCCGCTTAGGGCATGGAGTTACATGAACCGATGATAGTGGGAAGTCGAACAACAGATTGATCGTCTTCGCCTTATTTGATAATCGTCTTAATTGCTCTGTTTTTGCTCTGTCTGTTAATTGATTTCTAAACCAACCCCCCCCCCCCTACAAAACCGATTTTCTGTGATAATAACTTTACGAGAGTCCTTGCGATACGATACCCGAGTTGTCGCACCCTGACTACAGTCTTTTCAAGCCACTCACTTTTTGACGCGTGCGCGACAGCGCGTCAGATAGATATCATTGTTTTAATGATTTATTAGCGTAAAAGTATATTGAGTCACAATGAGAGAGAAACTGTGAAAATGTTTCTGTACTGCTAATTTTTATGTAGAAAGTTTGCAATATTATACAAAGTTATTTTATGAAATTAATTGTTGAAAAGAAGTTAATGATGATTTTAGAAAATTGTTTAAGTGGAAAAAGCTAAGTTTTTGCTTAGAAAGCTTTAAAAGTGATAATGGATGGCAGATTTGGAAAAGTGTAGAAGGCAAGTGTTTTGAAACGGCAGTACATATTTTAAGAAAGTTAAAACCTCAAGTGACTCACCTGTGTGAAAACTAAGTGTTATTATTTAAGGATTTTATCAATGAATTTCCATTTGGAAAAGAATTTCTGAAAATCAAAAGTTAATTCAACTGTGTTGAAAGTGTTGTGGAACTTAGTAACCGAGACGTCGGGGTACTAAGGTTCTGTGTTGTTATGGACATGAGGTCCTTTGGACTTTGAGGTCCTGTACCGTATACGTGATGTATACCGTATTGAAACATTGAAGATGTTTTCTAGTACCACGAACCTAAGACTGGTGCATCGGTCGAGAGGTGTCGTGATTGAGCACTCGGACTGTGAGGCCCTGTGTTGTAATAAAAGTTTTAAAAGATGTTTTAAAAATCGGCAAAGAAAGATTGAACACAAATAAAAGAACAAAACAAAAGTGTTTGGCATGCATTTGACAAACGTGCCTGCGGTTTGAGGTTTGATGCATCAATTACCACCAGCGAAAGGTAATTACGACATGCATTTTCTCATGTGCCTAGGGAGGACATTGAGACCCCATCTTACTTGCTATTGGTGCCCTGATTGTGGACATTAGCAATGTGTTTGGCAGTGTGCCTAGAGTAGCCACACCTTGTATGCCTATGTGTGGATGGGAAGAGGTTGCGCACCTAGTGCCTGTGTGCCAAGATTAGCCACACTCTGTGTGCCTAGTGGCAGTGTGCCCATTTAGCCAGTGTGGCTCTGGAGTCTGATCAACTCATTATATGTTGGGATATCTCATGAGATTAGGACGAAAATTAGATGATGAATATGAAGTGTCATGCATAATTTTAAATCGATGATGTGTGGGGTGTTGAACCCATTGATAAACTATTTACTTATAAATGCTTGTGTGATAAATGTATATGTGTTATGTGGTGTGGTGCATTTAGTTATTGTGTTAAATCCATATATTGGCGTCTCACCCTTACAGATATTTCAGGTTTCATCTGGTTCGCTATTGTACCTTGGGTACTTTAGTACCGATGGTGCAGAGGAGTCTTTCTAAGTAACTCAGAGACTTAGATCTAGTTGCTTGATGAAGTACTTGATTGTGGAATGATCACGTGAGTTTTCCTCAGGAATAACTCTTAGATTGACCAGCTTAGGGTTTGAGACTTAGATTATTTTTGATAGTATGTATGAGTATGGCTCAGAGAGCCTTTATTTTAAAACGGAATGTTTATAGCTCGGAGAGCGTTCTTTTGAAAGAAAACTTAAACTTTTTCCTTTTGGTCTTGTAAAGCTTATTGTGATCACTATTTTTCTTAGTATATTACTGCCTGGTTATATTTGGTGTAACTGAAATTCTGGAAATGAAAATGTAATTATTTTAGCAGTTGTTCTTTTACCTGGGATGTCCGAATTACAGAGGAGACTCTGTCAAAATTTTTGTAAAAAATACTAACTTTTATTCAAATATATAGGCTTGCCAGGCTATGATAGTAAGTCTGTGTGCCGATCAAGGCCTAGGGGTAGAGTCATGACAAAAAATTTTATACCCCATTTCAGACCCTTATGTACTTATATAAATTATTTTCCGAAAGCACCAGTAAATTATCCTTTTAATTTTATTCTCGCACGTGTTATGTAGTAATGCCCAAGGGGGTGTTACAACCTCCATTAACGTCATTATTAATAGTTTAACAGTTTTATCATTAGCACGTTCACACGAACAACTAACAACCTGTTTCTAGATAAAACATTCAGTTATGGCATAAATCATTCAACATGTTATAACAACAACATCAACATCAGATATACCAAAATAAGCAAGTTGAACATTCATATCATAAACAAATAGACATACATATTTCATACTATCATCCAATAATCATTTAGGCATTTTAACAAACATAAGGGTTATGAGAACCCTTCGTATTACGCTACCCCAAGCCTACATACTCATACTATTCCTTCTCCCCATACCTGGTATGAAGATTTCCCTTTTTAACCAACGAAAGCTCTAACGGGTTCCCTCGATTGGCTCGATGAATCATCCCAAGCCTTGACCAAGACAAAAAGGTTAACGAATTAGTTCCTAATTCAAAGGAATGGAAAAGGAAACATAAGAGGGGAATACCATTACCTTTATTAATTGGCACTAACGCGTGATTGACTCTCCCAAATAGATCAAGAACACCAAAAACTGATTGGGTTCAAAGGGGAAGAGATGGAGATGCTGCCGTCACACATAGGGTTACCTATAGTGCCAATTTAGAGGGTTTAACTCGTAACCCTCGCTGTTTTCTCTTTATATAGATTCTGACCCGAGCACGGCCGTGCTTAACTAAGCAAGGGATTATGCTTAAATTAGCACGGTCAGACAAAAAGACCGTCAATGAATGCATTGAGCACGGTCGTGCTCCCCACTCAGCATGGCCATGCTCGTGGACCAGACATCCACAAGAAACGCACCCTCAGCACCGGCGTGCTAATACATGAGCACGGCCATGCTCATGCATAACAAAGGGATTTTCATCATAAAATCTCACTTAGCCCTTTCTAAACATTCCTAGGTAAACAAGGCATACACACAAGCACTTATACGAAAAGCGGGGTGTTACATCAATGTAATCTTTAGCTTTGAGATAATCATTACTAATAATAGTTGTTTTAATATAGTACCTCTTATAGGACTGATGGTGATGGAGTGAAGTGGAGTTTAGGTATGGGAGGGGATATGTCCAGTGGCAATGATGTCAACAGCTTACATGTTTGTGAAGTGTGTGGCAAGCCAAGTGCCACAAGATGCTCACTATAAAAAGCTGTCACATACTGACAAGTCTCAGAAACTTCCTAGTTCTTTTTCCTTTAGTACACTGTCAATGGACAAAATAGCTCCATTTTCTATGAAGCTTCATGCATTTGATAGTTCCGATTTTTTCAAATAGAGCAAAGTGCTTCATTGTGGACTGAAGATGGCATAAAGTTAACTACAATGCAGGGGAAATGAATTCAACTCCAACAAAAAGATCTTATGGAGATGTAACGCCAACATGAAGAGATCAACTTTGTACTCTTTATACAAAAATGATGGACAACAATTTTATGAAGCTCCACCAATTTGTTTGGGAAGGAAAAAAGATGGAAGTGTGGGGGATGATAATGGGGTTGGTTATGAATATGCTTAAATTATTATTTCACACAATTAAAAGTTGTTAATAATGTCAAACTTTGAATTGCTATTAACTGATATCAATCAACGACCTCCAACAAATGCATCAAGTTCCATAGTTTGTGGGTTTCTCATTTTGTTTTCTAAAACCATCAGACTCATAAGTCATAAGCAATCTGTCACTTCAAAATATAAAATACTTTGAAGAGGTCTTGTTGGCCAGTTCTATAAAATCATTCTGCCACCATAAAAAAATCACAACAAAATTATCTATTCACTTAGCCCCCCATCAACAATCACAAAAGAAAAGCTATCCTGTCCTGTTCCTCCCTTCTATGACTCTGCCATTCAAGAAATTGGTTTCTTTGGGCTTTGGTTATGCAAGGAAATTTTGATTCTATTCATAAGGAAGAGACACAACCATGTAGGATTAACTGCCATTCAAGGTGTTGTGAGCAAATTTTTAGACACAATTTTAATATATTTATAATTATAATAGATAGGTCAGGTAAAGACATAAGTGTTAGTAAAAATGTTTTCCTTCTTTGTTAATGCTACAACCCCATCTTGAAGGCAATAAAATTAGGGTTTGATGAAAGCAGAGAGTGTTTCAGAAAGAGAAAGGGCTTCTTCACTTTTTCACTTCAATTTGATGGACCCGGGTATGGTTTGTGTGGTGATAGTATTTATCGAATGTGGCTTCTGTCCTCTTTGCCGCGCAAGTTTGAGGAAGATGAAAAAACAAAAGGATGGAGAAGACTAATAAGGGTGCTTTTAGTACAAGTTCATTTGTTGTTGAGTCGTCACAAGCATTGATATACAAATTTAATTTAAGTCATCACATCAATTGTAAAAATTAATTTGGGATTTGGGTTTTAGGAGGAGGAATATAAGTAATAAGACAGAGAAAGAGAAAAGGAGAGAGAAATATTTTTCGATGGGTATACCCAATTTTCGGTTAATTAACACCTGAGATCTAACACCATTGTACCGGTGTACGGAAAGGACTAACTTGAAATGATTTTAAAAATGGATCAAATAGAGACTTAAAATAAAGATTAAATGTATACCAATGTGATTATTTGGATTTCACAAGGAGAACATTTTTATGATGAAAACAAAACAAAACTCATTACAATTATATTTTTTAAAATATTTATGAAATTATACACACAAGTTCATGACTCGAGACATTTTTACTCTAATTCATCAGTCACATTTGCTACATGATCCTTACATTAGAGAATCTTATTGGTTTTATTGCTCATAAATCGATGTATTTGATAAATCTCAAAACTCATCCAACTTAAAGAGATGAATTATTCATCACCACACATACAACCACCATCGAAATAGCAAACTCTTTGTATTGTGTGAAATTTCACAATATAACATAATTCCAAAATAAAATAAGAAATCAAGACATAGAGGATCTTTATTATCATAGATGCAAAAATAATTTCCGCGTTCAATTTATTTCGAACCTTATATTATTATATCCCAATCAATAAAGATTACATCACAAGATTTCACTTAACCTCCATTCATAGCAGATAGACGCCTTGGTTTGGTTATCGATCGTTAAACATGGATGATTTGTTTCTATGCTCCAAAGGCAATCAGGGTTGCAGTATTTTATGTCTCTGCCATCTTTAAAATGTCAACCCAATACAATACACCATCCCATGTCATGCCGCATAAAAACAATGTAGTTCCCCAAAAGTTAGGGTAAAACAAAAAACTGTACATGGCATGGAAGGCGAGATCATGAACACCAAGGTCATCGTCTTTGGATTTACAATGAACTCGTAGAGGAATACCACTACCCAAGTTATTCGTGATGTTAACACTTACACTGTGACGAGGGAGGTGAAATCCCTCAGTTACATAAGGGTAGCAAGAAGATATGAATGCCAGATCGAACCATCAGCATTTTTTCAATGGGAAAACTACAAGCTTTGACAAATTGTTGAATTTGTGTACAATGACTATATTATTGACTATTTATATAATGTTCTGATTATGAGTAATTATATTTGAAGTATTCCAATGAATTTTATTTTTTTAAAATTTCAAAATTAATACCTCTTAAAATTATGAAAATTATAATGTATTAATTGCGTTTGACCCATTCCACCAATAAAGGTAACACAAATACAATACACTCATAATACACTCATGTATCACAGTGCACCCGTGCAATGCATGGGTAAAGTATTTGTTTGAATAATTTATTTTTAAATTAAAAATTATAAGATAAGCAAAATTTGTTGAGAAATTAATATTATCATGATATAATGGGATATAAAGGTCTTCAGCATAAAATAAGACAGGATATATGTGCAAGAAAATAACAATTATAATACTTCAACATTCTTTTGCAGTACTTTTTCAACCGCCCCTTGTACTTAGTACAATCAATGCCTATAGTATATATCAGAAACACAATATATAATTAATGAAATTTCACTTCAAAACACAACTTTGAAATAAAGGAGTTCTAAGAATTTTTACAAATATTACGACATGTATTAGACTAAACTGGTAGCAGGTATGTTATCTCCCCGTCGAAGAAAACATATAAAGCAACTTCTCAGAACCGAAACATCCTCGTCAAATTGGACTCACCTACACAAAACTACACACAAAAAATAAATCGCAAATTTTTTTATTTAAAAAAGGAGTCCTATGAAATTTAAAAAAATATAACAATATGTATTATATTAAACTTATTGCAGCTATATTATCTTCCCGTCGAAGCAAACAAAAGAAGTAACTCATCAGATCCCAAATGTAAAATCAAATTGGTCTCACTTACATGATATTCCACACCAAAAATAAATTACAAAACACAACTTTTTTAAATAAAGGAGTCCAAAGAAATTTTAAAAATATTATGTCATGTATTTGTTTAAACTTATTTCAGTTATGCTATCTCCCCGTTGAAGTAAACACGGAAAGCAACTCCTTACAATTCAAATATAGAATAAAATTGACCTTATATGCACACTTATCACATACATTTTCGGTAATTTCATTTTTTTATTTTTGGTGTCAACCTATCTATCATAAAAAAGGTGGGAAATAATATTTTTCATCAGTGTAGTCAAACCTTGTGAAAAGTAAAAGCAATAAGTACAACTTAAAAAACCAAAAAAATTGTATAGAAAATTTAAATTTTCTTAAATAAAGGAAAACCTTGACAAAGAAATATATTTATGTTAAAATTAATATTGGAATGATTGAAAAAATTACTTAAATTATGACAAATTATAATTTTTCCTAGTATTTTATTTATTAATGTGATTTTAAATAAAATTTTTAACCTTTGTAAAACAAAAGTTCAACCTGCTAAAGTATAATAACAATTTATCCTCAAGTGTAAAATTTCCTTGTTGTTTTCATGTAAAATATTTATTTTGTGTACTACATTTCATTTATAATTAATTGGAATTAGAAAATAGTAGCTCATTTTTTGTAGTTAATTCTTATTAAACTAATGATCCATTAGTATAGATAATTGTTATATTTTTGTAAAAAAATTTGCATTATTATTTCATTGAAAAATCCCTATAAATTCGACTTGCTTATTAATTTTCTTAATATTCATTTTTTCCCACTGGCATGTTGATTGTCTTAATATTCAATTTTTTTAATATTATTTAACAGAGATATTGACTTTATTATTATTATTAAAATAAGATTTTTCATCCTGTCAAGCTTTGATGCCACTTGTTGACAAGTGACTCCAAACACGAGAGGGGGTGAATTGTGTGTGAAATGAATTTTACGATAACTTTGATAAATTAAAAATTCCCTTTTAAAATTATTTGATAATAACACTTGATAACGAAAGCGCGTTTGAAAAAGTGTTAAGTAAGAAAGCGATGGCAAAAATTAAAAGAGACAGGGAAAGAAGATTGACATAAGGATATATCCTGGTGCAGCCACAAACTACCCACGTGATCTACGTTCCGTCCCCAAGGTAATATCACCAATGGTTTCCAATCAACTCTAGTTTTTAAATAGGATCAACTATAACCGTTACAAATCAGAGAACCCTTAACACAAATCTCAGGATATACTATCCCTTACGTAAGAGCCTCAAAATCGTTTCGTGAGATCACGCTCACTAAAAATTCAGAAAAGAAGTACAATGAGAAGGCACTCAATAGTATAAAAGATAAACAAGTTGAAGTTCAACAATTTCAAACACCTATGTGGTGTGTAAGGCTCTCAAAGTTAACTTAAGCAAGTGAGACAACCCAATGTCCCATTAAAGAAAACCTAAATAACTAAAACTTAATCGTGATATTAACATTAAGCTTGTATACGGAAAAGGCGAATAGCTAAAATCCTTAAATATAAATAACAGCCATATATAAACAAACATCACATCATACACACACACACACACACACACACACACACACACACACACATACATACACACATACATACATACATACATACATACATACATACATACATATATATATATATATATATATATATATATATATATATATAAAATACATCACATCATCCAAACATCTGCACTGTCAAACTATAGACGGTACCCCATCAGTAGGGCCCTATATGGATACATACCGACATAAAAGAAAATACATAAGAAGATCAAAGGAAGATTGAGCACCTTGATGTCCCATTAAATAAAATGAAACATACACAGAAAAAAAGTAGGGAGATTAAAACGTTTTATCATCATGAGTGGAAAATGTTACATAACATATATACAGTAATAGCACACAGACAGGCATCACATATTATTCACATATAACTGTAACAAGCAACCTCCAAAACGTATCATTATTGAGACACCCCGTTGTGCCCCGGTGTTTTATTAACTTAAAACCTTATTAATTAATTCCTTAATCGTGCGCTTAGTGTGAAAAGTGCATAAAAATTAAAACTTTATTTAAACGATAATATATCTTCTGCAAATTAAACACACCAAGGTTGTAATATATAAATACACACTGGTTTATTTATTACATTAACAAAACACTGTTGAGGGTATCCTCTCAGTAGGATCCCTTACAAGAATAAACTTAAAATAAAAGTCATACATAGCGGAGACATATAAAAAATATACTCCTTCTTAGACACACTGGCCATACTATCTATATCCTAATCGCCCTGGATCACGACTCGACTTCCAGCGTCTGGTTTGTAAGGAGTTCCATCCAACTCCTTAGCAACCTCCGTTTCATATAGAGCTTCGTCTAGCTCCTCAACAACATAATCCTCCATCAGGTTTTCTAATGTAAGTAAAGTAACCCACAAGAATACAGAAACATAGGGGATAAGAAGCAGTTCTATCATCAAAGCGGAAAAGAGTAATGGTAAATTATACAGTAATTGTCACAGACATAGCATTATCCAAAACCTAACTAACAAAGCATCCTCAATTTAATGTATCATCCTCTATCCCAAACTCGTACAACTAGACTTTCATACTAACGTGGCCACCATGAATTTCTTTCATGCATTCCTCTCGGGAAATGTCAGTCAATTGTTCAAGCGACATGTTCCAAATTCCCGGTGCACATTCTCTTCCATGGTGAGATCGTTCATGCAAAGCATGACACTATAGCTGCACGATGCTCCCGGTGCACACCTCGTCCACTCCCGGGGGTGTTCAATGAAATTCAATGACACTATAGCTGCACAACCTATTTCTAAGGTGGAACGGTCTAGCGAGAACTCTTGACCTCGTGTATTATATTACCAATATGCGGTTGTGAACAACAACACCGACCTTGTGTATTATATTACCAATACACGTGAATCTCATCAACCCATTTTAACAACATCCTAGTGCCTTAACCTTCCAGTAGAACTCAACACATATTATAGGTCACCATACCGCATTAAAATACATCATCTAGGTTATCCACCTCTAAGTCACCATTATTCTCACATCCAAAACAAACAACTATCTCTTGAACAACATGTATATCTTTGCTTAAAATCCACTAATCACAATATTACAACCAGGAAGATCGTGCATAACATAACATCAGAAAATATTCCAACACCACAATATATCACATAAGCAATTCAATTATAATCATAAATTCAATCAACCTTAGATAAGATAAAATCATTCTAACGTCGATAAACCTACAATCCCCAAATCACCATTGGTTTAACAGAAAAGGTTTCCAATGAGATTTTGGTCTTGTCGATTACTCGACTACTAGTAGGGTTTAGGTCGCCCTACACAATTATCATATAATCTACTACTTATCGATTCCGAAGTTAGATTGATTCTTTCCCCCACCTGAGCTAGCACCGAAATCCCGAACTCGACGTTCCTCGCTATCACACCACAGCTTAATAGTTTCACCTTGAACCAAACAACATAACTATAATTAATCAAACAACAACCATCTATGACACTTTAGGGCTAGGTTTGGCCAAGACTAAGAAAATAGGTTTAGGGTTATCTTCTCAATGCCATCTTTTGGATCCTAGTTACTAGAGTCTTAACTAACATAGATTACTTATTACAAGACTAAAATTTGAAAAAAAAAATCCTCTAACCTTTAGGATTAGGGTTTCGGCCATGTATAGGAATTTAAGCTAGGGATTTTTGTTGAACCTAAGCTCTTGGATTTAAGCTCTACAAGTATTATAGAACTTAAATAAAGTACTAACTTTAAAAACAAACAACAAAACACCAAACCCATTTTACTACATAGGTTTGGCCAAATAGGGTTCAATAGGAAATAAAATGATTTTGATCACATGCACTTGGATAATGAAATTAAGGTTCATTACTAGATCATAGAAATTGGTTTCACCTTAAAAGGATTTTTCTATGATTTTCTATGAATTTTCAAAGTTTTAGATCTAGAAATGGAAAAATATGATTCATGGCATAAACATGAGAAATACATGAAGATGAAAGATTATATTATCAAGTAGATGATCTTTTACCTCTTGAAGATTGAAGAAATGAAGAAAATGATCAACCTTCACTAAGTTGAAAACTGGACAGCTTAAGGGTGTGATGGTATTATGAGTGTATCTCATAATATAATCATCAAAAAAATCACGAACTTTGGCTTGTTAGCAAGATAAGAAGAAAAGGAACAACTTTGGTGTTGAAGGTTTCATTTGGTTCGGATCATAACAGGGGTGAAAAGGGCCTTCTTTCTACTGTTTCGCGTTTGCAGATAATTCTGGGCTGTTTCGGTATTTTGAGCCTATCTCCCAATCCACTTATCAGTTTTTGATGATCTTTAGGTTGTTATAAATAAGAGAGAAAGATGAAGAACTTTTATGTTGAGAGTTTTCGAGTTTCAGAAAGGACGAGAGTCATATTTTCGGTGGAGATTCGGTGTTCTTAGGAGTTTTGTAACTTAGAGGAAATGGAGAAAACTTGACGAGGAAGATGAAGAGAAGTGGGGAGAGGGCAGCTGCGGTTTTGAGCCTTTATATAGGCTTAGATTTAGGCTTTGTTTAGTTCCTTAGAGTCCAAATAATGGGTTTTGTGAATATTAAATTAATATATGATTAATCATAGTTAATAGTTAACTTAACTAAGGTTATTTTGGCTAATCATGGTTAATAATATGTGACTCACATTTTATGGAGGTGTGGCTGATTTTGGGCCACACATAGTGACTCACCAATGAGTCACCGATCCAATCCGTTAGAGGTTTCCGGAAATTTCGTACGCAGCTCCATCGTTTACCCGATTTCGGTTTTTGAGAGGAAAGTAATGAAACGAAAGCAAAATGAAATAGGTATGGTTTATTGGAGGTGGATTCACGGAATTGAAGAGATGTGGGAAGATTACAACCATGTAAAATGAGTGGTTAAGAGTGCGTAGATGTGTCTTGTTTGGGGGTATTTTGGTCTTTTTACCTAAGAGTCATGATGACTAGCATTTAATGCTCATAAATGCTTGGTGACTCATCCTCCCTGAGTCATCATGTATGACTTGTTGTCCCGATCTCTTGACAGGTCTCTGCAGTTTCATTTTCGACTCCGTCGGTTTCCCGATTAGAGTTTTACACCCGTGTAAAAGCGAAATATTTCATTTTCGGTTGAAAATTTTCAAAACAACCAAACTCGTTAGAAATATGATTTAAATATAAACCATTTCGTTCACGAGTCAAAATTAGGTTTTCTGATCATTAAAATCTTACTGTCAGTGAAAACACCGACTGTTTTCCGTCTGAACTTTTACCAAAACTCATCCGAATCAACATAATATTTTAATTCTGATCAGAAATTTGGAAAGTATAATTCCTCACGGACAAAATATAAAAAATCTACAAATTTCAGTTTCGGGTCAAATTAGGGTTTTTTGCCGGTATAAAATTATACTGTCAGTAAAAAAACACAGACCGGTTTCCGTCTGAGTTTTGAACCCAAAATTTCACTATAACCTTCTACCATAAGAGAGACAATGAATATGATTTTATTTTATTTAAAATCACTTTATAACTCTCAGATTAGAATATAATTAAATATATTTTAACCGGTTAAACAGCGTAACTAAAAAATCAAGCTGTTACAATTATCCTATACCCTTCGCGCTCATGTAGCTGATCATGTATGCTGACGTAGCCACTACGATACTGTCACACAACCTCCACCATAATAGGGATGTTAGTTATTCGTCCGAGCGAGCACTCCCCTCTATAACATATATAAATCCAGATGCATATGTATACATAAATGGTCCAAAACCACAGTAGCCCGAAGCTACACGGAGCAGCTCTACAAGGACTACGGATACTCTAACCTCATGCGTTCCACTCTCACGGTTGCAATCAACATCATGCATCTACATATGTCTCACCAACGTATATCGAGTCATACCCTAGTGCCTTAACCTCTCATTACTATCTCATAAAATATCTCAAGTTATATCGTGTCATTAATCTCATCGTAATAAAATATTATTTAATTAGGTTAGGCACGTCTAAATCATACATCATACACTCCCCAACATGCATCACTCCAGAATATCATATCTCAATGCCTAGGAAACAACTAAGCATGTTATAGTAGATAAAACAAATTATCACCCAACACATGTTATCAACCATAATCATACTATAATAATAATAAAATAATAAAAATAAAATAATAATAAAATAATAATAAATATTTTAAATAAACATAATTAACCACATATAACAAATTAATCCAAACAACACACCACAAGCAGCTCAAATACGATAAAATCAGACAACCTCAAATATCGTAAAATTAACCTAACGGCGATAAACCTACAATATCCATATCACTATTGGTACCACTAAGTAGTAGCCAATGTGATATTGACATTGTCAATTATTCACCCACTAGTAGGGTTTAGGTCGCCCTACACCATTAATTAATGATACTTAGTCATTTCCGACGATATGAGGCTTCTTTCTCCCACTTGAGGTGTTGTAGGTTAGCTTAGTAGCAACGAAACGGACCCACTCCTATCCTCCTCAAATCTTCCATCTGAGGTTCTCCTACGTCCCGGGCTCCAAAAATTCACCTGAATACATATTCATGAAGCACGTGTTACGGTTAACCCTAATATGAAGACGAAATTGGAAACTGATAAACGGATTGAAAGATAACCTCAATACCATCACCAACGACATTTCAGCATAACAAGGAGATAGGCTTACCTTAGCCTAGTAAAGAAAAGAAAGATAGGATAATGAAGTAGACATTGTGAGGATCACAACGGTATATCTGGTTTCTCTATGGGATGAGCGGATTGCTCGGAAATCTCTTCTGAATTTTACGCTCTCTCATGGCCTCTCTCTCCCTCCCTCACTCACTCACTCTCTCTCTCTCTCACACACACTAGTTATGACTAAGATCTATATCTATGGCTAATTATCTTTTAATATTCTTAATGATAAACCACCTTACTTAAATATTTAAATTGAGGTGCTTTCCTATTGAAAATTTTGAGTTGCTTGAATTTTGTTCTAAACTTCCATATACGTTCGGATTCTTAAATAGTTTTTATCCATCTAACCCTCATTCCCTTCTAATTAAGATATCTATTTTTTATTCATGAAAGAAAGGATGTTACAAAGATAATCTCTCCAACACTCCATAACCCAGCCCCTCTTAAAATACATCAAAAATGGGCTCACATACACACCATCTATATACATACAGAGCACGCACTGGCCAATCCTACTGTGGATGGCTAGAACTACCCTGACTTTCTCCTCGGTCTCCTCTGTGTCTTCGGTGTGGTCAGGAAGGTCCTGAAGCAGCTCCTCTACTACTGCTAGAAGTACTCCCTTGTGGACGACACTGAAATCGTCGTCAATAAATAGGACTATGACGAGAAGAGTCATGACGTGCCTCTGGAGCTGGGCCGACATCAGGAATGATTTGTTCTGAGTCCTATGGTGCTGCACAAGGGTACATTAGTGGAATCGACGACAAAGGCGGCATTGGTGGCGCTGGTTCTGGAAAGCCAATGGGAAACAGAGAGGATTGGCCGAGGCGGAAGGTCACATCGAATCCAAAATGTGGTCCATGTAACACCCCCAACTCGAAATCCCTTTTAATTTTTAAATAAATAAAATCTATTAAATTGTTAAGGCGTGCTAGGGAAAAATTTTTTGCGCGAGGGTCCTTAACATTTATATTTAACTATGAGCTAGTTAATCTGTTCCAAGTTACCAAAATAGTTTGTTAACTGTACAACGGTAATTTCATTTATCTAATGTTGGGATACTACATTTCTATTACACAACTTATCCTTTCACAAGAAGGACTACAAACCACCGAGCCAGACTTAAATAAAATAAAATGTCTAATGGTATACCTATGCCCACTTTGGACACTATCAGCCTTCCTCTTAGGGATCCTCTTCTTCTTCACTAGGGTCTTCCTCTTGACTCTCACTAGGATCTTCCTCTTTATCTACCATCGGATCTTCCTCTTCATGTTCCATCGGACCTTCCTCTTCATTTTCATTAGGATTCCCCTCTACATCCTCATTATCTTCTTCTTCTATATAATTTTCCACAAGGTCTGAGACACCCCGTTGTGCCCCGATGTTTTATTAGCTTAAAACCTTATTAATTAATTCCTTAATCACGCACTTAGCGTGAAAAGTATGTAAAAATTAAAACTTTATTTAAACAATCATATAACTTCTGTAAACTAAACACACCAAGGTTGTAATATATAAATACACCCCAGTTTATTTATTACATTACCAAAACACTGTTGAGGGTATCCTCTCAATAGAATCCCTCACAGGCATGTACTTAAACAAAAGTTGTGCTTAGCTGAAAATATAAAATGTCTGACGAGACACACTGGTCATAGACTAACTAGACCCTAATCACCATGGGTCACGACTCAACCTCTGGCTTCCGTTTCATAGGGAGTTCCATCCAACCCCTCTTCATTCAGCTCAGTCACAGGGTCTTCAAGTACGATCCCATAAAAGATAAAATAAAACATACCGAAAGATACAGGGGATAAGAAACAGTTCTATCATCAAAAGCAGAAAGGAATACATAGCACATAATATAATAATAGCCACAGACACACATCACTCAAAATCAACAATCATCCTCAATTCACTATATCATCCTTTACCCTCAACTCCTGCAACTAACATTTTATACTGATGTGGCCATCTTTACTCCTGTCATATTAGTCAGTAGTTCAAAACAGTCCAGTGCAAATAACTTTCGAACGTGTCAACGACTAAACGAGTATTAGTCCAAAACGGTCCAGTGCCAAGAATATGCGAAAGCGTCAAGGAATATCAGTCCAAAACGGTCCAGTGCCAAAAACCTTTGAACGCGTCAAGAACTAAAAGAGTATTACGGTAGTCTACCTCGGCATCCACATCCGTAGGGTACTCACCCATAATATCCGATATCCCAAAATAAGATATCATGACCTCATGTGTTCCACTCACACGGCTGTGAATAACAATACATCTATAAATTAATCTCCCCAAATTACATCAATAACAACCTAGTGCCTCAACCTTCCATCAAAGTCTCAACACATTTTTTCCCTCAAAGATAAAACCACTTAATTAGGCTAGGCACATCTAAATCACCTTTATTCTCTCACCCAAACAATTATCTCCCGAACAACACATATCCTTACTTAAAAATCAGCTAAGCACAATATTAAAAACCAGGCAGATCATACATAACATAATATCAGAAAATAATTCAAATACCACAAAATATCACATAAGCAATGAAATAATAATAATAAATTCAATCAACCTCAGATAAGATAAAATCATCCTAATGTCGATAAACCTACAATTCCCGAAGCACCATTGGTTTTACATAAAAGGTTTCCAATATGATTTTGGTCCTGTCGATTACTCAACTACTAGTAGGGTTTAGGTCGCCCTACACAATTGTTATATAATATGATACTTATCGATTCCGACGATATAATGATTCTTTCCCCCACCTGAGCTAGCACCGAAATCCCGAACTCGACGTTCCTCGCTATCACACCACAGCTTAATAGTTTCACCTTGAACCAAACAACATAACTATAATTAATCAAACAACAACCATCTATGACACTTTAGGGCTAGATTAGGCCAAGACTAAGAAAAGGGGTTTAGGGTTATCTTCTTAATCCAATCTTTTAGATACTAATTCCCAAAGTATTAACTAGCATAAAGTGTTAATAGTTAAGATTGTAAAACATAATCCTTTAACCAAATAGGTTAGGGTTTCGGACTCAAAGAGCAAAATAGGTTAGAAATTCCTTTTTCTCACAAACTCTTGGATCTATAACCTACACACCTTAGTTAGTTCATACAAATCATGATCTAGTTAAAGATGGAAGAAAACTTATTTTGCTCACATGAACACAAATTCTGTCAAGGCTAGAAAATAGGGCTAGTAATTTATTTTGATTTCAGGTTTCTAGTTATAACAACTATAGGTACTAAAGAGTAAAGATCAAGTGTCATATTGTAAAAATTGAACAAAACTTCCTTTGCCTAAAAATATATAGATTCGGCCTTCAATAGATAAATAGGAAGGAAAATGATTTTGATTACATACTCTTAGATGATGATAGTAGAGGACATATTAAGATCATAGAAATCGGTTTCACATTAAAATGATTTTTCTACAATTTTCTAGAAATATTTGAAATTCTAGATCTAAGAATGAAAAACTCATGAAAACTTGATGATCATGACTTGGAAACAAGAAAATCAATGAAGAACATGATGTTTATTTATCAAGAAGAGTAAGGTGTACCTCTTAGATGTTGGAAAATTGAAAGGAATGGATCAAGTCCTTCACAAAATTGCTTGAAGTGTTCTTGAGAAAAGTGAGAGAAAATGAAGAAAATGAAGAAGATGAAGAGAATGAAGGTGTGAGTGAAGGGGCTGCGGTTTTTTGTTATATATAGGCTATATCTTAGGCCTTGTTTGGTTTATTAGATGTTGGATTAATAGCTTTTGTGATTATTTAATTAATATAAGCTTAACCATAGTTAATAATTAACTTAACTAGGGTTACTTTGCTAACTGTGGTTAATAAATATGTGGCTCACATTTAGTGGAGGGTGTGGCTGATTTTAAACCACACAAACTAACCATGGTTCCTTAATCATGGTTAAAATCTAACTTAACTTTGGTTAGGTTAAGCTAAAAGGGCATTTTGGTCATTTCACCTAAATTTTCATTTAATGCTTCATAAATGCTTGGTGAGTCATGGTGGTGACTCACCCCATGACCCAGCTCCTCCGGTGGCTAGTTTTGTCTTTGCACCTCCCTTCTCGACTCCGTCGGTTTCCCGATTAGGGTTTTACGCCCGTATAAAAGCATAATATTTCATTTTCGACTGAATATTTTCAAACTAACCAAACTCATTGAAAATATTATTTAAATATAAACCATTTCATTCACGAGTCAAAATTAGGTTTTCTGATCATTAAAATCTTACTGTCAGTGAAAACACCGACTGTTTTCCGTCCGAACTTTTACCAAAATTCGTCCGAATAAACATAATAATTTATTTCTGATTAGAAATTTGGAAAGTATACTTCCTCTTGGACAAAATATAAAAAAATCTAAAATTTCAGTTTTCGGGCCAAATTAAGGTTTTCTGCCGGTATAAAATTATACTGTCAATAAAAAAATGCAAACCGGGCTCTGTCTGAATTTTCAACCCAAAATTTCACCGTAGCCTTCTACCATAAGAGAGACTATGAATATGATTTTATTTTATTTAAAATCACTTTCTAACTCTCTGATTAAAATATAATTAATTATATTTTAACCGGTTAGACAGCGTAATTAAAAAATCGGGCTATTACAAAGTCCATCTCCATCCATCCGGTGTGCTCTACAGTCGGGAGTCCCATCGGTGAACAGTCGGATACTCGAACTCTTATCATTCCAACAAACACCACATACCTACCTTCCAGGCTATAGGTCCATCTACCGATGCATAGGTGTATGTCCACTAACATAGTGATATCCGCGTCCATTCATCCAGAGTATCTAAGAGAAGGGAAATAGAAGAGAGAAGAGAAGAGAAAAGAGACAACAGAAATAGTAGGGGTGAGTATCTCCTTTGATTCACTCAGTAGGGAAGAGCCCTCGGCATGCTTTGTCCTCACTCACATGTCGTCAAACACAAACAAGGTTCACACAAACATACAATACAATATCACGTTCATAAAATTAATCAGAGGGATCAATCAATTCCCTAGACTCCGATATGATGTATGCTCGACTCTAAAAAGACTTATGCACCTAATTGCAATGTATGTTGGGTCCAAATTCATCGCAATTCACTTGCGGCATCGCACCCTTGGCAGATAATCTGGCATTCAAGCCACTTCGCAATTCATACGGCATTGCACCCCTAGCGGATTGGTTGTACCATCACAGGTGGCCACTTCACAGTGCACTGCGACATCGCTTCCTATGCGGCATCGCAACCCAGTTGCGGGACTTGGCACACCACTATTTCAGATGGTCACTTCACATATCACTGCGGCATCGTACCCTTGGCGGATTATGCATATGTATGTATGAATGCAAGACCAACATCAACATAATCATTCATATATTCAAACATCAATAACAACATAACCACACAAGTGTTGGTTATCAGTTTTGGTCTTACATTTATACTTTTAATTCATATACTTTTATGCTTTTATTATTGTTCAGTATCTATTACCATAGCCGCACAGGCTTCCAATATCAGTATTGCCATACAGGCATTTCATTTCACATTGCCACATAGGCTTTCATCATTCTCAATGCCACTCAGGCTTTCATTATTCACAATGCCACTCAGGCTTTCATTAATCTTAATGTCGTACAGGCTTTCATTATCCATAATGACATGCCGGCTTTCATTATTCATAATGCCATATATGCTTTCATTATTTACAATGCCACTTAGGCTTTTCATTATTCTTAATGCCACTTGGGCTTTCATTATTCATCCATAGGATATCGCTTAATCATTTCATTAGCATTTTCAATTTAAATTTATGTAGGCAAGGTCAACATCGTTATTTCACTCTCAGTCTTACATCATAGGATTGACCTATATACTATGCCTACTTGTTTGCTTACATAGGACCATTCATTAATGTTTGTGGGTCAAAACAATATTCTTAAATTATTTTTCTTGATTATTAAATTATTTAATTAATTATTATTTAATTCTAATTATATTTAATTAATTAATATTTAAATGTTTATTATTAATTATTATTTAATTATTTATTATTATTTAATTAATTATTATTTCTTTATTATTTTGTTATTATTTTATTAGTTATTATTTAATTAATTATTTAATTATCATCTATTTTTTAAAATTATTTATTTATTTATTATTTTAATTAATTATTAATTACCAAAGCAAAACCACCTTACCCTTTTTCCAACAAGTCATATGGTTTTTCAAACCATGGTTTTCATTCCACCAAGGTAATCCCAAAACCATTAAACTTTCTTCACTTTTTGAAAATCATTGACACATGGCATGCTTCTTCCAAAAGCATAGATGCCATTTTTATTCTTAAGTCATTGGTCCTGCCACATGGCATCCATGCATGTGGTCAGTTGGATTTCATCCTTTATCTTATCCTCTATGACACATGGCAAGTGTGCTAAGGTCACTTAGGATTAGATTATCATAATTACAAATTAATTAAGGTTATCTCTTAAATAGATTTCTAGTGACACTTAACACAAATCTTGGATTTCCTTTTCCTTTACTTGGATTTATGATTTATCACTTTGATAATCCTTTGTGACGCATGGCAACCATGCTAAGGTCACTTTATGATTGCTTTACCTTAATTAAAAACTAAGGATTTCTTTGGATGGATTACACTTGCCAGTTGGCACAGAAGTAGTGGCTAATTAGATTGCCTTATCTAATTAAATTTTGGTTTATCTCAAGGATAGATTGCCTTTGCCACTTGGCACAAAGGATAGATTACATTATCTATTTAGTTATTAGTTTTATAATTATGATATATTGCTTATGCCACTTGGCATAAAAGCAATATTTATAGGATTTCATTTATTTATTTAAATATTTGACTATCTTTTAGGGTAGATTACACTGGACATTTGGCATGCTTTCACAAGTCAACTTAGATTACTTATCCAATTTATTTTAAGATTAGTTTACCATTAACCTCTTGGACTTATCAACTAGAGCCTGAAAGGATCAAATTCTAACTTTCACAATTTCTTATCATGAACTCATCAGGAACACTGAAGGTGTTCATTACGTTCTTCATGCCAAATTAAATACATTTTTGTCCAAGATTCATTTCTTATATGTTCTTTAATTCAACACTTTTATGTTTTAACATTAAAACTTTTTTATGGTCCTTAAACCATCTAAAAATCTTTACTTGTTCATCTTAAATCATATTATTTTCAAAGATCATATTTTTCATTCAAAATTAGGATGAACTCCATTATAAAAATATTTTCAGAAAAACTGTGGGTTTAATTTGTGAATGATCAGTCAAATGACATTTTAAAATCTTGAAAATTTAATTGGAGGTACCCAACTCACATATCAACACATTGCAGTTAGTATCATGTCAAAATTCGAAGCCATTAATTTATTAAAAATCACACATTGCCTCTGTTTGCTCAGGATTTTCCAGCAATCCGAATTCACCAACATGTAACTTTGTGAAATTGTTTCTCTTTATATACACATGTAAAATTCCAAATCTTCAACCAAACTTTATTTATACTTCATTATTAACCCAGAAAATTTTATAAAAGCTTTTAACTTTCATATTCATATTTAAATTCATCATGCAATCATTTATGTTCTTATTTTCGAATCTAGAATCTATTTATACTTTGTTAGGTGTTTTGACCCAGTAAATCTTAGCCAAAGTTTTATACATTATATATCAAATTAAAGCACCAGAAGTCTTCTTTCGAAATATGTGTTTATATTTAGAATATTTATTTTGTGTGAGAAGTTATGGGCCCTCGAAGTACTACTGGTCATGCTGTCAGACTTGTGTTCACATGTTCTTTCACATTAAGTTATTATTTTCATTTAAGCATCATCCACAAGTCACAAAATCAACATGCAAGGGTCCTAGACCCTCAAACACATACATGCAAACATATATCAACCAAAGGCAGCAACCATCATCATCAAACAATTCACACATCATACAATAATGGCTCAAACAAAGAGTTTAGAGAGGATCTCTCCCTACCTCTTGAAGATCCTAAATCCTCATGACTCCTAACTTGAAAAAGCTTCAAGCTTCATCCTTTAAGCTCCAAGATGAGTCCTTTCTGATAGATATAAAAGTTAGAGGTGGATTCATCAACATGCATGAAGGATGTCAACAAGGAAATGAGTTTGCATGTTGAGTTCTTACCTTTAACTTTGAAGATGAGGTGTTTTTAGAGTGTAGATGACAAAAAGTTCATTCCTTGCTCAACCATGGTAGATTCGGCCAAGATAGAAAGTGAGGGATGGAAATGTTTGTGGATGATTTCAAGTAGAGATTGTTGTTTATATAGGTGAGTAGATTCATTTTCATTTAAGGTTTAATGATAAAAAGTGGCGGTTGGTGGTGGTTGTCTGGCGGTCGAATGGTGGTAGTGTGGTGGTGAGGAGTGGAATGCCTTGGAGAGGTTGAGAGAAAATGAGAGAGTGTAGAGAGAGGAGAGAGAGCAGTGAGGTTAGAGAGAATGAGTGAAATAGGAGATTTAGCTTGTTTTTGAGATTATATAGTGGAGTCCTATTTGTACTTAGACCCTTGAACTTTAGCTTGTTTTGCAAACAAGCCTTCCTCATCTTGGGATTAACACTTTGGCTGTTCTGCACCAGAGATTACCACCTCAACCACTCGGTTATCGAGGTCCCCTTGGCCACTAGGCTACCAAGGTACATCATTATGTTTAATTAACACATTGGTCATTAAGCACCAGAGATTACCACCTTGACCATCATGTATCAAGGCCACCTTGGCCACTAAGGTACCAAGATACAACATCTTATCAAACTATTTTCAATAGCTCAAAGTGAAGAACTTGCAAGGATCATCAAATTTCTCTTCATCTTCACTTTCAGCTTGAGGTAACATGATGATTCCTACTCATCCTTCTTTTCTCTAGATCATTTTCTCTTGTAATCTTGCTTAGTTTTCTTCAAACCCATTTTTAATTTGTTCATGAAAACTTGAAGCAACATGATTTGTATGCATGGATTCTTAAATAATGATCATTCCTATCATCTTTCTAAGACCTTAGCTTATTGTATCTAAGAGATTGAATGAAATAGAAGGTCCTAAACCCATTTTTCCTTGGTTGGCCGAAAACCCTAGAAAAGAGGGGTTTGATATTTTTGTTCAATTTTTGAAAAATAATACTTGATTAAATCTCTCTAATACCTATATTATCTATATCTAAGAGCTTGAATCAAAAGGAGTTTTCTAACCTATTTTACCAATGGAGGCCGAAACCTAAGGGAGAGGGATTGAAATGATTTTGTTTAAATTGTGATTAAAGATGATTGTTCTTGTTTCTAATATGCCTTGTGATCTTAAATCAAAGAGTTTGAACTTAAAGGATTTTTCTAACCCATTTTATTCTTGAGGCCGAAACCCTACCCAAAGGGATTGGATGATTTTAGTTCATATTTTCAACATATAGTAATTTATCCTTGCTATCTAAGACTCTAAGAATTAGTATAAAAAATATTGGAATGGGAAAAGAACCTTAGCCCTCTTTTGAGTTGATTGACCGAACCTAGCCTATTGTGATTAAGGGTGAATTTTGTTTGATTAATTTGTGGTTGTGTTGTTTGGTTAAAGGTGAATTTGTTAACTTGTGGTGTGATAACGAGGAGCTTCGAATTAGGTATCCTAGTGTTAACTTAGGTGAGAGAAAGAACCATTCCATCGTCATAATGGATAAGTAGTATATAATTTATAATAATGGTGTAAGGTGACCTAAACCCTACTAGTGGTCGAGTAATCGACAATACCAAAATCGCATTGGAAACTTTTCCACAATACCAATGCTGATTTGGGAACTGTAGGTTTATCACCTTAGGTTAATTTTATAATATTGGAGCATTCCTAAATTATTTATTATTGACTATTTGTGATACGCTGGTTAAGGTATTCTACTGCATGTGACGTTTTATTTTGATGTTTAAATATTTTATTGATTATTGTGTTATGCATGATCTGCCTAGTTTGATAAAGTTGATTTTAAGTAAAGATATATGTTGTTCGGAGGTATTTTGTTTGGGTGTGAGATTGAATATGAATTAGAGGTACCTAGCCATTATTTTATAGAAGTGATGTGACATAAAATGTAAGTGGAGGTTATGAGGAAAGCTTGAGGCAGTAGGTTGTTATTGATACGGGTCAGTGAGGTTCATGTGTATTGTTGTTCACAAATGTGTATTAGGAACACACGAGGTCCGAAGTTCTTGCGGGGTTGTCTCAATTTAGGTTTAGATTGTGAAGCTATAATGTCATTGCTTTGCATGAGCACCCTTGAGAGAGAATCAGGGTTTGCACCGACTGTATTGTGCAGCTATAGTGTCATTACTTTGCATGAGCATTCTCACCATGGATGAGTATCTGCATCGGTTAATGGGGATGCATCGGTTGGACAACTGACTAACATCCCTCGGCGGGCAAGGGATGTGTGATAGGATTTGTGGTGGCCACTTCAACATAAAAGTTTAGTTGCATGGGATTGAGGGTAGAGGAAAGTATTGTGAGTTAAATATGATTGTTAATGATGAGTGTTGTTTGTCTGTGACTGCTATTATATTATATGGTATAAGTATTTTCCCTTTATGTTGATAGAACTGTTTCTTATCTCCCTATTTCTGTATTTTTGTGTATGTTTACTTTATTACGTTAGAAAACCCAATGGAGGATTACGTTCCTGAGGAGTTAGCTGGAACTCTTTATGAAACGGATGTTGCTGAGGAGTTAGATGGGACTCCGCATGAAGCGGATGTTGGAGAGCAAGCTACAGATCCTAACGATATAGTGTAGTAAGTTTAGGGCCAGTGAGTCTTAAAAGACATTTTATTTTCCGCTAGTTATAAACAGTTTGTATAATTAAGTACCTATGAGGGATCCTACTAATAGGATACCTTAAACAGTGTTTTGGTAATGTAATGAATAAACATGTGTGTATTTATATATTTTAACGTTGGTGTGTTTAAATTTGCAGAAGTTATATGATTATTAATTAAGTTTTCATTTTTACGTATTTTCAACGATAAGCGCGCGATTAAGTAAATAATTAATAAGGTTTTAATTGAATAAAATAATAGGGCACAACGGGGTGTCTCATTTGGTGGTATCAGAGCAGTTCGGTTCTAATCGGATTGCGAGGTCTAGGATGTTGTTACTGGCCGTGTCTAGTTGAATCCACATCAGATTTTAAGTATGCTTAGAAGTGGGTAATGTGTCTGAACTTGACGTGATAATTAACATTAGTATGGCATATAGTATTTGAATACTTGTCTAAGTAGTATTATATGTCATACTGATGAGAGCGGGTGATTTCTTTTATAAAATCATGGCTCGTGGAAGAGGACGTCTGATCAATAGTGGGGACAGAACTCTAGAAAGAATTGTCGAAGCTGACAACGTGGATAATAATCATATCGAAAGGGGAGGAAAGTCATCTGAGACTCAAGATACCATGAAAAATATAGCTACTACTTTGTTACTACAAACACAGCAGAATGCTGAGATGCTGCAGATGAACAAAGAGCAGCAGGAACTACAGAATCATAGGAGAGCTGCAGTAGCTGAAGATGCGGAATGGCTACTTTTCTGAAAGGGAATCCACCCCAATTCCGAGGAGATTATGACCCATAGAAGACATAATGGTGGGTACAAGATATTGGGAAGATATTCGATACCATGCACTGCAGACAGGATAGGAAAGTGACGTATGTTGCCTTCATGTTAACTGGAGGAGAAGAATCTTTGTGGAGAGGCAAGCGAATATTGCTGGAGTCCGAGGGCAGAATGGTCACTTGGCAGTTGTTTAGCAGCTGCTTCTTTGAAAAATATTTTCCGCGTCTGGTTCGACATGAGAAGGAAAGGGAATTCATGAGTCTCAAACAAGGCAACATGACGGTAGGTGATTATGCAGCGCGTTTTGAGTCTCTGATTAAGTATTCGGAATTTTATCAGAGATTCCCATATGAGGATTGGCAATGTAGAAGTTTTGTGGAAGGACTCCGACATGAACTCCATTGGGCTATAGTATCTCTCGATATCCAGAGTTTCCCGGAACAGGTGAAAAGATGCAGTGCAATCGAAAGTATAGATCAGAGGCTGGCTAATGAGCATAAAAAATTGAGGATTGGAGGTCCTACCCGACCGGGTTTTTAGAGGCGAGTAGGTATAAACTCTCAATGGAGACAGAGACCATATGCTCGACCAGTGCAGACACCTGCACCAGCACCATTGATTAGAGTGGGTCAGCAACATCAAGGCTATGCTTGTTTCAGATGCGGAAGATCGCATCATATTAGAGATTGCAGGGAGAAACCCAGTTGTTACAACTGTGGGAAACCAGGTCATATGGCTCGAGAATGCAGATAGCGAACTATTCAACAGCTGGGAGCTGCGGGTAGAGGAGCTGGAGGCAGTAGAAATGGAGCTGGAAGAGGAGCCCCAACAGCAGGACAACAAGTGGCTAGACCTCAGGCCACTGGATGAGTATCTATCGTAAGGGAATCTGAATCCTCTCAATCTGCTGATCTTATACAAGATATGTGTTTGATAACTGGTAGACTCTTGTATGTATTATTTGACTCAGGTGCTACACATTCATTTATTTCGTATGAGTGTGTAGATAATTTAAAACTAACTATTTCTCAATTACCTTATACCCTTACAGTATCTACACCAACTAGTAACCCTTTGACTACTATTTATGTCTGTTTACAATGTCCTATAGTTGTTGAGAATATGACATTTATTGTAGATGTTGTCTGTTTGCCTATGCAACAGATAGATGTTATCCTTGGCATGGATTGGCTTTCGGCTAACCATGTAATGATAGATTGTTCTAGTAAGACCTTATCATTTCTTGAGTCTTCTAGTGTAGTCTCTGCCAATGAAGGAGTATCCATCGACAACATCCTTATCTATTATCGTACATGGGAAGATCATGAGGAACAGTTGAGAGTGGTGCTGCAATTTCTAAAGGATAGGCAGCTTTATGCTAAACTTTCTAAGTGTGAGTTTTGGATGGAAGAAGTCCAATTTCTTGGACATATGATCAACAAGGAAGGTATAGCAGTAGATCCAGTAAAGGTTGAGGCAGTTCTTAAGTGGGAACGATCTAAGTCAGTAAGTGAAGTATGGAGTTTTCTAGGGTTAGTTAGATATTATTGGAGGTTTATAGAGGGTTTCTCGAAGATTGTGTTGCCTATGATGCAGTTAATGAGGAAAAATACAGCTTTTGTATGGACAGACAAGTGTGAGCAGAGTTTCCAAAAGTTGAACGACAGGTTGACTACATCACCTATGTTGACTTTACCCGATTCGTTAGGACAGTTTGACGTATACTGTGATGTGTCATACCAAGGTATAGGTTGTGTTCTAATGCAAGAGGGAAGAGTTATGGCTTATGCTTCCCGAAAATTGAGAATTCATGAGATGAATTACCCGACTCATGATTTGGAGTTGGCAGTCATAGTGTTCGCATTAAAGATATGGCGACACTTTCTGTATAGAGCGAAGTTTAATATGTACAGTGGCCATAAAAGTTTGAAGTATCTTTTCGACCAAAAAGAGTTGAATATGATATGGAGGAGATGGATGGAGTTTATCAAAGACTATGGGTTTGATTTACTGTACCATTCTGGGAAGGTGAATGTTGTAGCGGATGCCTTAAGTAGGAAATCATTGCATGTATCCGCGATGATGGTTAAAGAGCTGGAATTACTGGAACAGTTCAGAGATTTGAACTTAGGAATGGAGATGGTTGTTGATAAAATTTGCTGAGGTATGATCACTATTAGTAGTGATTTTATGAGAGATCTTAAGGATAAACAGGTTAAGGATCTATATCTACAGGAGATAAGTAGAGGTATAGATGAGGGTAAGATTTATGAGTTTAGTAGAGGAACAGATGGTGTGCTGAGGTTTAGGGATAGAATGTGTGCCAGAGGATTTAGGACTTAGGAAAATGATATTAGAAGAAGCACATAAGAGTAAGTTGAGTTTTCATCCTGGATCCACTAAGATGTATCAGGATTTGAAGAAAATGTTTTGGTGGACGAGGATGAAGAAAGAGGTAGCAGAGTATGTATTATCTTGCCTGGTGTGTCAAAAGGCTAATATTGAACATCAAAAGCCGGCAGGGTTATTACAATCATTTGATATCCCAGAATGGAAATGGGATAGCATCGCTATGGATTTTGTGGTTGGGTTACCACGAACTCCTGAGAGACATGATAAGATTTGGGTTATCATTGATAGATTGACAAAGTGTGCTCACTTCTTACCTATTGGTGAGAGTTATAGTTTGGAGAAGTTGACCTTGATTTATATCAAAGAAGTGGTTAGGTTGCATGGTGTGCCATCAAGCATTGTCACAGACCGAGATCCTAGATTCACATCTATATTTTGGAGACAGTTGCACAATGCCTTAGAGACAAAGTTGATGATGAGTTTTGCTTATCATCCCCAAACAGATGGACAGTCAGAAAGAACGATTCAATCATTGGAGGATCTTTTGAGAGCTTGTGTTTTGGAACACACTGGCAGTTGGGATAAGTTCTTGCCATTGATTGAATTTCCTTACAACAATAGTTTTCATAGTAGTATTGGAATTGCACCATACGAGGCTTTGTATGACTGGAAATGTAGGACCCCGTTATGTTGGTATGAGATTGGTGAAAACCAAGTCTTGGGTCCAGATGTGATGCAACAGACTACGGAACAAGTTAGGAAGATAAGGGAAAAGATGAATAAAGCACAGGATAGGCAAATGAGCTACAGTATCAAGAGGACGAGACTTTAGAATTCCTGGAGGGTGATCACGTGTTTTTGAGAGTCACTCCGAAGACCTGAATTGGCAGGGCTATCAAATCTAGAAAACTTACTGCTAGATTCATTGGACCTTTCCAGATTCTTCGAAGGATTGGTCTAGTAGCTTACCATATTACTTTACCACCTAACCTTGCTAACCTTCATGACGTCTTTCATGTTTCTCAGTTGAGAAAATACTATCCTGATTCCTCACATATTATTGAGTCTGAGTCTATACAACTGCGAGAGAATCTAGAGTATGAGGCTTTACCTGTTAAGATAACAGATAGAATGATTAGGGAACTTCGCGGTAGAAAAATTCCTTTAGTTAAGGTTATATACGATGCAATTACTGGAGATTCTACTTGGTAATGTGAGATGGAAATGCAACAATAATATCCACATCTTTTCTAAGGTATGTAAATTCCGAGGACATAATTTTTTCTAAGAGGGGTAATAATGTAACAACCTATTTTTAATTACGTTGTTTAACATGTTAAAATACAATTTTTATATTTTAATCTGAGATCCAGAAAATGATTTTGAATAAAATAAAATCATATTCATACTCTACTTTATGGTAGAAGGATACAGTGAAATTTTGGGTCGAAAATTCAGACGGAACCCGGTCTGTGTTTTCATTGACAGTAAGATTTTACTGAGCAAAAACCCTAATTTCGACTCAGGAATGAAATGGTTAGGTTTTATCTTTCATTAGGAATGAAATAATATTATTTTATTTGAGAGTAATCTTTGAGAAAACGCGTACAACCTAAGTCGGGTAAACGACGGAGTCGATTATGGAGTTGAGGTAATGGAATAAATTAATGTAGCCAAAGGGACAAGAATTAAATGTTTGTGATCATGAGTTTTCAAGTGAAATGACCAAAATACACCTAAGCTTAACTTAACCGATGTTAGTTAAATTTTAACCATGGTTAAGGAGGCAAGGTTGATTTATGTGGTGCAAGGGCAGTCACACCTCTTATAAATTATGAGCCACATAATTTTAACCATGGTTACCAATTAATCCTAGCAAAGTTATTATCAACTATAGTTAAGTTATTATATGATTTTATATTAAACCAAAACCCATTAATTGAAGCCTAAAGATCCAAACAAGGCCTTAAGACTAAAATAATATCCATTAAACCCACGACAGCACCACCCAAAAAAAAACCACTCTTGTTCATTTCATTTTCTTCACAAACTTATACTCATCAAACTATTTTCAAGAGCTGAAAGTGAAGAACTTGCCAAGGATCATCAAATTTCTCTTCATCTTCTCTTTTAGCTTGAGGTAACATGATGATTCCTACTCATCCTTCTCTTCTCTAGATCATTTTCTCTTGTAATCTTGCTTAGTTTTTTTCAAACCCATTTTTCCTTTGTTCATGAAAACTTGAAGAAACATGATTTGTGTGCATGGATTCTTAAATAATGATCATCCCTATCATCTTTCTAAGACCTTAGCTCATTGTATCTAAGAGATTGAATGAAATAGAAGGTCCCAAACCCATTTTCCTTGGTTGGCCGAAAACCCTAGAAAAGAGGGGTTTGATGTTTTTGTTCAATATTTGAAATCTACTACTTGATTAAAGCTCTCTAATACCTATATTATCTATATCCAAGAGCTTGAATCAAAAGGAATTTTCTAACCTATTATGCCAATGGAGGCTGAAACCTAAGGGAGAGGGATTGAAATGATTTTGTTTAATTTGTGGTTAAAGATGATTGTTCTTTTTTCTAATATGCCTGGTGATCTTAAATCCAAGATTTTATACTTAAAGGATTTTGCTAACCCATTTTTACTCGAGGTTGAAACCCTACCCAAAGGGATTGGATGATTTTAGTTCATATTTTAAACTTATAGTAATTTATGCTTGCTATCTAAGACTCTAGGAATTAGTATCCAAAAGATTGGGATGAGAAAAGAACCCTAGCCCTCTTTTGAATTGATTGGCCGAACCTAGCCTATTGTGATTAAGGGTGAATTTTGTTTGATTAATGTGTGGTTGTGTTGTTTGGTTGAAGGTGAATTTGTTAACTTGTGGCGTGATAACGATGAGCTTCGAATTTGGGATTCCGGTGTTAACTTAGGTGGGAGAAAGAACCATTCCATCGTCGAAACGGATAAGTAGTATATAATTTATAATAACGGTGTAGGGCGACCTAAACCCTACTAGTGGTCGAGTAATCGACAATACCAAAATCGCATTGGAAACTTTTCCGTAATACTAATGCTGATTTGGGAATTGTATGTTTATCGCCTTAGGTTAATTTTATAATATTGGAGGATGTCTGAATTATTTATTATTGACTATTTGTGATACGCTAGTTGAGGTATTCTACTGCATGTGACATTTTATTTTGATGTTTGAATATTTTATTGATTATTGTGTTATGCATGATCTGCCTGGTTTGATAAAGTTGATTTCAAGTAAAGTTATATGTTGTTCGGAGGTATTTTGTTTGGGTGTGAGATTGAATATGAATTAGAGGTGCCTAGCCATTATTTTATAAAAGTGATGTGACATAGAATGTAAATGGAGGTTATGAGGAAAGCTTGAGGCACTAGGTTGTTATTGATACGGGTCGGTGAGGTTCATGTGTATTGTTGTTCAAAACCGTGTATTGGGAACACATGAGGTCCGATGTTCTTGCGGGGTTGTCCCAATTTAGTTTTAGATTGTGCAGCTATAGTGTCATTGCTTTGCATGAGCACCTTTGAGAGAGAATCAGGGTGTGCACCGACTGTATTGTGCAGCTATAGTTTCGTTGTTTTGCATGAGCATTCTCATCATGGATGTGTATGTGCACCGGTTAATGGGGATACATCGCTTGGACAACTGAATAACATCCCTCGGCGGGCAAGGGATGTGTGATAGGATTTGTAGTGGCCACTTCAGCATGAAAGTTTAGTTGCGTGAGATTGAGGGTAGAGGAAAGTATTATCAGTTAAAGATGATTGTTAATGATGAGTTTTTTTTGTTTGTGACTGCTATTATATTATGTGCTATAAGTATTTTCCGCTTATGATGATAGAATTGTTTTTTATCTCCATATTTCTGTATTTTTGTGTATGTTTACTTTATTACGTTAGAAAACCCGATGGAGGATTACGTTGCTGAGGAGTTAGATGGAACTCTGTATGAAACGGATGTTGCTGAGGAGTTGGATGGGACTCCGTATGAAGTGGATGTTGGAGGACAAGCTACAGATCCTAACGTTATAGTGTGGTAAGTTTAGGGCCAGTGAGTCTTAAAAGACATTTTATTTTCCGCTATTTATAAACTGTTTGTATAATTAAGTACCTGTGAGGGATCCTACTGATAGGATACCCTAAACAGTGTTTTGGTAATGTAATGAATAAACATGTGTGTATTTATATATTTTAACGTTGGTGTGTTTAAATTTGCATAAGTTATATGATTATTAATTAAGTTTTAATTTTTACGTATTTTCAACAATAAGCGCAAGATTAAGTAAATAATTAATAAGGATTTAATTTAATAAAACATTGGGGCACAATGGGGTGTCTCATGGAGCGTGGTCGTACTGATCTGGGCAAAAAGGGTTGTAAACCCTTGCCAATTCTCTTGGGTCAGTTCATAGATTAAACCTATTGGCTTTTACTAATCCATTGAACATTAATTTTAATAGTCTTGATTAAACCTCCTTGTCTTACAATTAAGGGGAATTAATCCTTTAATTAAGTTTCGTTTAATATTCCTAAAGACTCATGGATCAATCCTTAGGGTCTTTAACTTAACCTTTTGGCATAAATCCTTACCCCTCATTACTATCATTTAGTTTTATGAGCAAAGGGAAAAACCTCCCTTAACATCGTTATTAGAAGTTTAACAGTTTTATCATTTACGTGTTCACACGAACAACCAACAACTAGTTTTATGATAAAACATTCAGTCATAGCATAAATCATTCAACATGTTATAACAACAACATCAACATCATATATACCAAAATAAGCATGTTGAACATTCATATCATAAACAAATAGACATACATATTTCATAGTATCGTCCAATAATCATTTAGGCATTTTAACAAACATAAGAGTTATGGGAACCCTTCGTCTTACTCTACCCCCAAGTCTGCATACTCATACTATTCCTTCTCCTCATACCTGATATGAAGATTTCCCCTTTTAACCAATGAAAGCTCTAACCGGTTCTCTCGATTGGCTCGATGAATCATCCCAAGCCTTGGCCAGCACAACAAGGTTAAACAATTAGTTCCTAATTCAAAGGAAAGGAAAAGGAAACATAAGAGGGGAATACCATTACCTTTGTTAATTGGCATTAACGAGTGATTGACTCTCCCAAACAAAGCAAGAACACCAAAAACTGATTGGGTTCAAAGGGGAAGAGAGGGAGAGGCTGCCATCACACTTAAGGTTGCCTATAGTGCCAATTTAGAGGGTTTAACTGATAACCCTCCCGGTTTGCTCTTTATATAGATTCTGACCCGAGCACGGCCATGCTCCTTTTAAGCACGACCGTGCTTAAGCAAGGGGTTGTGCTTAAGTTAGAACGGTCAGACAAAAAGACCATCAACGAACGCGTTGTGCACGGTCGTGCTCCCCACTCCGCATGGCCGTGCTTATGGCCCAGACAGCCACAAGACATGTGCCTTGAGCATGGGCGTGCTGACACATGAGCACGGCCATGCTCATGCATCATAAAGGGATTTTCAGCTTAAAATCTCACTTAGCCCTTTCTAAACATTCCTAGGTAAACAAGACATACACACAAGCACTTATACGAAAAACGGGGTGTTACATCCATGTAATCTTTAGCTTTGAGATAATCATTACTAATATTAGTTGTCACAAGAGAGTACCTCTTATGGGTCTGATGGTGATGGAGTGAAGTGGAGTTTAGATGTGGGAGTGGATATGGCCAGTGGTAGTGATGTCAACAGCTTACATGTTTGTGAAGTGTGTGGCAAGTCATGTGCCAAAAGATGCTCACTATACAAAGCCGTCAAATACTAACTAGTCTCCGAAACTTCCTAGTTCTTTTTCCCTTAGTACATTGTCAATGGGCAAAATAGCTACATTTGCTATGAAGCTTAATGCATTTAATGGTTCCTTTTTTTCCCAAACAGAGCAAAGTGCTTGATTGTGGACTGAAGATGGCATAAAGTTAATTACAATGCAGGGGAAATGAATTCAACTCCAACAGAAAGATCTCATGGAGATGTAAAGCCAACATGAAGAAATCAACTCTGTACTCATAATACAAAAATGATTGACAACAATTTTATGAAGCTCCACCAATTTGTTTGGGACGGAAAAAATATGGAAGTGTGGGGGATGATAATGGGGTTGATTATGAACATGCTTAAATTATTATTTCACACAATTAAAAGTTGTTAATGATGTCAAACCCTGAATTGCTATTAACTGATATCAATCAACGACCTCCAAACAAATTCATCAAGTTCCATAGTTGGTGGGTTTCTCATTTTGTTTTCTAAAACCATCAGACTCATAAGTCATAAGCAATCCATCACTTCAAAATAGAAAATACTTTGAAGAGGTCTTGTTGGCCAGTTTTAAAAAATCATTCTGCCACCATAAAACAATCACAACAAAATTATCTTTTCACTTAGTCCCCCCTCGTCAACAATCACAAAAGAGCTATTCTGCCCTGTTTCTCCGTTCTACGACTCTGCCATTCAAGAAATTGGTTTCTTTGGGATTTGGTTATGCAAGGAAATTTTGATTCTATTCACAAGGAAGAGACATAACCATGTAGGATTAACTGCCATTCAAGGTGTTATGAGCAAATTTTTAGAGACAATTTTAATATATTATAATTATAATAGATAGGTCAGGTAAAGACATAAGTTTAAGTACAAATGTTTTCCTTCTTTGTTAATGCTACAACCCCATCTTGAAGGCAATAGAATTAGGGTTTGACGAAAGCAGAGAGTGTTTGAGAAATAGAAAGGGCTTCTTCACTTTTTCACTTCAATTTGATGGACCATGGGTATGGTTTGTGTGGTGAGAGTATTTATCAAATGTGGTTTCTGTCCTCTTTGTGGTGCAAGTTTGAGGAAGATGGCAAAACAAAAGGATGGAGAAGACTAATAAGGGTGTTTTTAGTACAAGTTCATTTGTTGTTGAGTCGTCACGAGCATTCATCTACAAATTAATTTATGTCATCACATTAATTGTAAAATTAATTTGGGGTTTGGGTTTTGGGAGGAGGAAGGAAAGAAAGAGGAAGATAAGTAATAAGAGAGAGAAAGATAAAAGAAGAGAGAAATATTTTCCGATGGGTATACCCAATTTTCAGTGAGTTAACACCTGAGATTTAACACCATTTTACCGATGTACGGAAAGGACTAACTTGAAATAATTTTAAAATTTAAAAGACCAAATCGAGAAGAAAATTATAAAAATGGATCTTATCGAGACTTAAAATAAATATAATGGATCAAAAGTGTAGTTTAGCAAAAGTTAAATGTATACCAATGTGATTATTTGATTTCACAAGGAGAACATTTTTGTGTTGAAAACAAAACAAAACTCATTATAGTTATATTTTAAAAAATATTTATGAAATTTTACACACAAGTTCATGACTCGAGACATTTTTTACTCTAATTCATCAATCACATTTGCTACAGGATCCTAAAATTAGGGAATGTTATTGGTTTTATTGCTCATAAATCGATTGTATTTGATAAATCTTAAAGAGATGATTATTCGTCACCACACATAAAACCACCATTGAAATAGCAAACTCTTTGTATTATGTGAAATTTCACAATATAACATAATTCCAAAAAAATAAGAAATCAAGACATAGAGGATCTTTAACACCATAGATGCAAAAATAACTACTGCGCTCAATTTATTTCGAACCTTATATTATTATATCCCAATTAATAAAGATTACAACCCAAGATTTCACTTGGCCTCCCTTCGTAGCAGATAGACGACTTGGTTTGTTTATCGATCGATAAACATGGATGTTTTGTTTCTATGCTCCAAAGGCAATCAGGGTTGCAGTATTTTGTCTCTGCTATCTTTGTAAATGTCAACTCAATGCAATACACCATCCCATGTCATGCCACAGAAAAACAATGTAGTTCCCCAATAGTTAGGGTAAAACGAAAAATTGTACATGGCATGGGAGGTGAGATCATGAACACCAAGGTCATCGTCTTTGGATTTACAATGAACTCGTAGAGGAATACCACTGCCCAAGTTATTCGTGATGTTAACACTTACTTGGTAACAAGGGAGGCCGAATCCCTCAGTTACCACCACAAGAGCAAGTAAAAATATGGGTAGCAAGAAGATATGAATGCCAGATCGAACCATTTGTAACACCCCGATTTTTCCGCTTTCTAAGATCGGTATAAATATAAATTAATGTTTATATTTTTATCTGAAATATAGAAAATGATTTTGGGAAAACCAAATTCATATTCATATTATACTTATTTTTATAAGAATACGGTTAAATTTTTGGTTGAATATTCAGACAGAACCCAGTCTGCGTTTTCACTGACAGTAAGATTTTACCGATCAGAAAACCTAATTTTGACCCGAGAACGAAATGAATAAATTTTATATCTCATTTCCAACGACATAGGTTATTTTGAAAATTTTCAAAATAAATAGGTTATTATACGTGATTCGGGCGTAAAACCCTAAATCGAGTAATCGATGGAGTCGAGAACGGACGTGCAGAGACAAAATCCGACATTCAATGGGTGAAGACAAGTGATGAATCATAAAGGTGAGTCATACAGATGACTCACATTAGTCATGATGGCTTTTTAGGGATTTTACAATTATGTCCTTCAAGTTGGTTTTAATCACAAGTTTGCCATTGTACAAGATTACAATTTTGTCCCAAGAAAATTAAGCCTTGGACCCTTTTAACCCTTAAACCCCACGGTCAAGTCTCCTCCATGAGCCCACTACATTTCTATAAAAGGAAATGTTCATCATCTTCACAAAGTTTCACCATTTTCTCTTAAAAAGCTTAAGTTACATAGTCTTAATTTGTGAAGGAAGTGCTTGATTCCTTGCTCATTTTTCATTTCCAATAGGTATATCATACTCTCCTCAGTTGATTATCATCATGTTCTACAATTATTTTCATGATTAAATGCATTGTTCATCATTTTCAATTCCTAGATCTAGAAACTTTGATAATTCATAGAAAATCATAGAAAAATCCTAAAAATATGAAACCAATTTCTATGTTCCTATTATCAAATCTACTATAAAAATCCAAGAGTTTGTTGCAAACATAGTTTTCCTCCATATTTAATTTCTCAAGGTCGAACCCTATAAAAAGTGGGTGGAGGAACTTTTGTTCAATTTTTAGAAAGTGATCATATATCTCATCTTTCTAATATGTATTGATGTTGAATCCAAGTTCTTGTATCGAACCAAAATTTCTTGCTCTATTTTCATGCTTTGGACGAAATCATAGTTTGAGGAACTTGGAAGATTTTAATTCATTCTTTGTTGATTTACAACTAATCTACTATTTTAAATGTAAAGGATCATTAATCCAAAGACTAAGACAATTTTAGAAATTTTTAGCCACAAAACCTACACAAGGCCATGACCTATAAGTGTTGTATAGGTGATGTTATTTTCTTGTTTTGATTGGTTGAGTTGTGGTTTGTTGAAGGATAAAAACTCGTACCGTGTACGTGTGTCACCGATTTCCGGATTAGCGACAAGTTTTAAATCGGAAGCTAATTGGAATTCTTCGAGAGGTAAGAGGGGATTACCTGAGGAATTTTTCCGATGGCTACATGCTATCTAGTCGATGTCTGTATTATTTATCTGTGGTGTTTGTTTCAGTTGTGTTAATTTTATCTATGATGGGTTATCTGTACTTAATTGTTTGTTTGCAGTTATATATTATAATGTTGTGATGCATGATCTGCCTCAGAATATTGCTACGATGTTGTTATTGGTTGTTGTTTGAGAAGTCTGACTGTGGTCAGTGCCCAATCAATTAACCAGATAAAAGCTTTAAGAAGCTCTATAAATTATATTGAATGTTTAACGGTGAAATATTGGAATATAATATTGATGGAAAATATTATTTGGAAAAAATATGAAATATTGGAAAATATTATTATTTTAATGATTTGTCAGTATAAGAGTGAACTATGAGTCATAGTGAGGATGTAACCGTGAAATTATTTTTGTATTGCTAATTTTTATGCAAGAAATTTCGTAATATTATAAAAAGTTATTTTATGAAATTAATCTTTGAAAATAACTTAATTATGATTTTATAAAAATATTTAAGTGGAAAAGTTTAAGAATTGACTTAAATGACTTTAAAAATGCGAGACGATGGTAATTTGGAAAAGTATCGATGGTAAGAAATTCTAAAATGGCAGTACGTGTTTTAAACCAAGTCCGAGCCGCAAGTGACTCCCTTTTTGAAACATAAAATTTTCAGAAAAAAGATTTCAAGTAATTGATGATTTTACAAAGAAAATTCCAATTTTGAAAGGATTTTTTTTAGAATCAAGTTTTACTCAACGACGGTATTTCCGACAATCGGGATAAGTTTCGGAAGTTTTCTTTTGATTTTGTGTTTCACAGAACGAAAATAGTGTTAACGTTGAAATTTAAACCTAGTATCTGAGACGTCGTGATACCGGCGTTCTGAAATAAAAGCACGAAGACCTTTGATCCGTGTTACGTTGTTATGGACTTTGTGTCCTGTTCACGTTGTAATGAACGTTGTTAATGGTGAATATTTTTTTCTATCACCACGAACCTAAGACTGATTGCAAGGTCTAAGGTGTTGTGACTGAGCACTCGGACTTCGTGTCCCGTGTTAACGTTGAAAAATCTAATATGTTGAAAATGACGAATGGTCGTAAGTCATTTTGAGCTTCGACAAATGAAGAATGAACACAAAGAAAAATGACGAGAACAAAATGTTTTATATACATTCATTGGCAGACGTACCCATGTTCTTATGTATGATGCCTTAATGATAAGGTACTCGTGCTACGTTGTTATGTATGATGCCTTAATGATAAGGTATTCGTGCTACGTTGTTATGTATGGTACCTTTATAAATAAATTATTACGTGCTACATTGTTATGTATGGTATTCCATGCCACGTTGTGCCTAAAATACCTGGCAATTGAGCTTGATCAACTCATTTACACGGTGTTGGGATCTCCGGAGATTAAGTGAAAAGTTAGGCGTTGAAAGTTGAAGTGTTCATGCATTTTTTTTTTCAAAAGATAGTGATCGGGTATGAAACCCAGTGATAGACTACTTGTTTATTTATAGAAATATATATTTATATATGTTTTCTTGTGTGTCGCGCATGTAGTTATCGTGTTAAATCCATATATTGTTTCTCACTCTTGCATTATTCTTTTTGGATTTTCTTTGTTGTACTCTATACTGGGGAGTTCAGATGAACCGCTCATGGGATATGATGTATACAAGAAGAAGGTTCCTTAGTTCGGGGCATGCCGATGTTTATTTGCTACTATTATGTCTGTCTTATAGGTTTGACCAGCTTAGGTTTTGTTTTTCGTATGTTGTTGTTTTTCAATAAGGACCTATACTTATAAAGGTCTAGGTGTGAAAACAGTAGGATGCAGTATAGTTGTATGATGTTACACACACACACACACACACACACACACACACACACACACACACACACACATATATCCATATACGGTTATACTTATGTTGTTGTGGTTGTCGAAAAGAAAAATAAAAATAAAAATTTATTTATCACCATTTTGAGAGATGATAACAAGTTAAGAAAATATTATTTTCCGAAAGCAACCAATGAATTACCTTTACTTTATTTCCGCACATGTTTATGAAGTAATGACCGAGGTGGGGTGTTACATTAGTGGTATCAGAGCTGGTTGAGTCTTTCGGGATCTTTGGGAAATAGGTCTGTTGTGTTGATGTTGTGTATTCTCTAATTAAGTCTTGTTTTAATTACTTCTTAGAAGTAATGTATGTTAATACATAAGTTCGCGTTTCATTTCCTGGTTGCGGTCTAACTGATTTCGTCTTGTAGGTCAGTTATGGAACTAGCGCCAGAAGGTGGACGTGGACGAGGACGTGGACGCTCGTGGAAGGGGTGTCGAGGTGGTCCCAATGGCGGCCGTGGCAACATGAATGAAAATTATGATGATGGAGTAGATTATTCAGCTCATGAGATGGAACATGTGGCAGCTGCGATTGCAAATCAAACTGCATCTATGAATTCCCAGAATTTGCAAGCTGCGGAAGGCAAGGCTCTTATTGCGTTTCGAAGCCAAAATCCTTCACAGTTTGGTGGGGATGCTGACCATGAGAAAGTTGATTTATGGATTCAGGAACTGGAGAAAATCTTTGAGCTGGTGGTCACTCCGGAAGAGGTTAGGGTTACCTATACTTCTTTCCTACTGATAGGAGATGTTAAGTACTGGTGGAAAGGTGCCAAACAACTTTTGGAAGTAGGTCATCGGGAGATTACCTGGACCGTTTTCCAAACTGCATTCATGGACAAGTATTTTCCAAAGCGTTAGGATTGAGAAAGAACAAGAATTTCTAGGGTTACAACAGCGAGACTTGTCTGTGGGGGAGTATGCGGCAAAGTTTAAATCGCTTGCCAAATACTTCCGTTTCTTTCAAGAACAACCCAATGAGAGATGGAAGTGTGAGAGGTGTGAGGTAGGACTGAGATTTGAGATTAAAGAGTCTGTCTTACCTTTGCAACTCTGAACTTTTTAAGCTTTAGTTGAGATGAGTCGGAAGATTGAGAATATGAGGAATGGAAGAGTTGATAAGGGGAATGTTGGAGGACCATCTAGATCCAAGGATCAATTTCAGAATCAGGGAGAAAAGCAAGTGCAGAGAAAACCTTACTTCCGACTAGCAAGAAATTACCAGAATCAACAACAATATCGTCCTAATTCTTATGCATCGGGAAACGGAGGCCAAAGGAACCAAAACCAAGGTCAAATTAGGAGGTGTTACAAATGTGGGGACTCAAATCATATGGCTGATAAATGCCTAGTGAGGCGAATGAAGTGTTTTAATTGTGATCAAGTGGGAAATCTGTCGAGAGATTGCAATGCACCAAAACATGGACCAATTGTTAGCAATACTAGAACTAATAAGCCGACGACTATGGGTAGAGTTTATAATGTGAGGGGAGCTGAGACGTAAAACTATGACGGTAATCTTTTAACTATATTTTTAATTCAGACTCAAGACATTATTTCATTTCGATAGATGGTGTGAAATTTGTGAAATTGCCTATTTCCTTGTCATCATGATTTGATTGTTGTAACCCCAACTACTAAGCCAGTTACTGTCAATTCCATTTGCTTGGAATGTCCTATTGTTGTTCAACATAGACACCTTCTTGATATAAGGAGTTTCTTGATGAGCCTTAATCTAGTCACCTTTACTTTTGGTGGAAGTGATCCAATCTAAATTCTTGTCGGACTGTTGTTCTTTTAAATCATTTTTGATAAATTCTCTTAAATACTTTCTTGTGAAAGTAAGATTTTGGGATTAAGAGATCCTATCTTGTTTCAAGTCACGAAATTTCGAGGACGGGTTTTTTTTAAAGTGGGGCAGTGATGTAACACCCCGATTTTTCCGTTTTCTAAGATCGATATAAATATAAATTAACGCTTATATTTTTATCTGAAACTAAGAAAATGATTTTGGGAAAACCAAAGTCATATTCATATTATACTTATTTTTATAAGTATACGGTTAAATTTTTGGTTGAAAATTCATACGGAACTCAGTCTGCGTTTTCACTAACAGTAGGATTTTAATGATCAGAAAACCTAATTTTGACCCAAGAATGAAATGATTAGATTTTATATCTCATTTTCAACGATATATGTTATTTTGAAATTTTCCAAAATAAATAGGTTATTATACGTGATTCGGGCGTAAAACCCTAAATCGGGTAATCGACGGAGTCGAGAACGGACGTGCAGAGAAAAATACGACATTCAATGGATAAAGACAAGTGATGAATCATAAGGGTGAGTCATATAGATGACTCACATTAGTCATGATGTCTTTTTAGGGATTTTACAATTATGTCCTTCATGTTGGTTTTAATCACAAGTTTGCTATTGTACAAGATTACAATTTTGTCCCTAGAAAGTTAAGCCTTGGACCCTTTTAACCCTTAAATCCCACAACCAAGCCTCCTCCATGAGCCCACTCCATTTCTACAAAAGGTAATGTTCATCATCTTCACCATGTTTACCATTTTCTCTTAAAAAACTGAAGTTACATAGTCTTAATTTGTGAAGTGCTTGATTCCTTGCTCATTTTTCATTTCCAAAAGGTATATCATACTCTCCTCACTTGAATATCATCATGTTCTTCAAGTATTTTCATGATTCAATGCCTTGTTCATTATTTTCAATTCCGAGATCTAGAAACTTTGATAATTCATAGAAAATCATAGAAAAATCCTAAAAATATGAAACCAATTTCTATGTTCTTATTATCAACTCTACTATCATAATCCAAGAGTTTGTTGCAAACAAAGTTTTCCTCCCCATTTAATTTGTCAAGGCCGAACCCTATAAAAAGTGGGTGGAGGAACTTTTGTTCAATTTTTAGAAATTGATCATATATCTCATCTTTCTAATATGTATTGATGTTGAATCTATGTTCTTGTATCAAACAAAAATTTCTTGCTCTATTTTCATGCTTTGTCCGAAATCACACTTTGAGGAACTTGGAAGATTTTAATTCATTCTTTGTTGATTAACAACTAATCTATTGTTTTAAGTATAAAGGATCATTAATCCAAAGACTTAAACAATTTTAGAAATTTTTATCCACAAAACCTACACAAGGTCGTGACCTATAAGTGGTGTATAGGTGATGTTATTTGCTTGTTTTGATTGGTTGAGTTGTGGTTTATTGAATGATAAAGACTTGTGTCGTGTACTTGTGTCGCCAATTTCCAGATTCGTGACAAGTTTTAAATCGGAAGTTAATTGGAATTCTTCCAGAGGTAAGAGGGGATTGCCAGAGGGATTTTTCCGATGGCTACGTGCTATCTAGTTGATGTATGTATTATTTATCTGTGGTGTTTGTTTCAGTTGTGTTAATTTTATCTGTGATTGGTTATCTGCACTTAATTGTTTATTTGCAGTTATATATTATAGTGTTGTCATACATGATCTGCCTGGGAATATTGCTATGATGTTGTTATTGATTGTCGTTTGATAAGCCTGACTGTGGTCAGTGCCCAATCAATTAACTAGATAAAAGCTTTAAGAAGCTCTACAAATTATATTCAATATTTAACGGTGAAATATTGGAATATAATATTGATGGAAAATATTATTTGGAAAAAATAAGAAATGTTGGAAAATATTATTATTTTAATGATTTATCAGTGTAAGAGTGAACCATGAGTCACAGTGAGGATGTAACTGAAATTATTTTTTTACTGCTAATTTTTACGTCAGAAATTCCGTAATATTATAAAAAGTTATTTTATTAAATAAATCTTCGAAAATAACTTAATTATGATTTTAGAAAAATATTTAAGTGAAAAAGTTTAAAAATTGGCTTCAATGACTTTAAAAATGCTAGACGACGGTAATTTGGAAAAAGTATCAACGACAAGAAAATTTAAAATGGCAGTACGTGTTTTAAACCAAGTATGAGCCTTAAGTGACTCCCTTTTTGAAACATAAATTTTTCAGAAAAAAAGATTTCAAGTAATTGATGATTTTACAAAGGAAACTCCAATTTTGAAATAATTTTTTTTTTAGAATCAAGTTTTATTCAACGACGGTATTTCCGACAACTTGGATAAGTTTCGGAAGTTTTGTTTTGATTTTGTGTTTCACAGAAAGAAAACGGTGTTAACGTTGAAATTTAAACCTGGTATCCGACACGTCGTGATACTGGCGTTCTGAAATAAAAGCACGAAGATCTTTGATCCGTGTTACGTTGTTATGGACTTTGTGTCTTATTCACGTTGTAATGAACGTTGTTAATGGTGAATATTGTTTTCTATCACCACGAACCTAAGACTGATTGCAAGGTCTAAGGTGTTGTGACTAATCACTCGGACTTTGTGTCCTGTGTTAACGTTGAAAAATCTAATAAGTTGAAAATGACGAATGGTCATAAGTCATTTAGAGCTTCGACAAATGAAGAATGAACACAAAGAAAAATGACGAGAATAAAATTTTTTATATGCATTCATTGCCAGACGTGCCCATGTTCTTATGTATGATGCCTTAATGATAAGGTATTCATGCTACATTGTTATCTATGATGCCTTAATGATAAGGTATTCATGCTACGTACATTGTTATGTATGGTACCTTGATAAATAAGATATTCCGTGCTACGTTGTTATGTATGGTATTTCATGCCACGTTGTGCCTAAAATACCTGGCAATCGAGCTTGATTACCTAATTTACACGATGTTGGGATCCCTGGAGATTAAGTGAAAAGTTAGATGTTAAAAGTTGAAGTGTTCATGCATTTGTTTTCAAAAGACGGTGATTGGGTATGAAACCTAGTGATAGACTACTTGTTTATTTATAGAAATGTATATGTATATATGTTTTCTTTGTGTCGTGCATGCAGTTATCGTGTTAAATCCATATATTGGTTTCTCACTCTTGCATTATTTTGTTTGGATTTTCTCTGTTGTACTCTATATTGGGGAGTTCAGATGAACCACTCAGGGGATATGACGTATACAAGAAGAAGGTTCCTTAGTTCGGGGCATGCCGATGTTTATTTGCTACTATTAGGTCTGTCTTATAGGTGTGACCACCTTAGGTTTTATTTTTCGTATGTTGTTGTTTGCAATAAGGACATATACTTATTTTTCGTATGTTGTTGTTTGCAACGGGAAAATCATCCCATAACATCATTATTAACAGTTTAACAGTTTTATCATTAGCATGTTCACATGAACAACCAACAACCAGTTTCATGATAAAAACAATCAGTCATGGCATCAATCATTCAACATGTTATAACAACAACATCAACATCAGATATACCAAAATAAGCATGTTGAACATTCATATCATAAACAAATAGACATACATATTTCATATTATCATCCAATAATCATTTAGGCATTTTAACAAACATAAGGGTCATGGGAACCCTTCGGCTTACGCTACCCCCAAGCCTATATACTCATACAATTCCTTCTCCCCATACCTGATATGAAGATTTCCTTTTTAACCAACCAAAGCTCTAACTGGTTCCCTCGATTGGCTCGATGAATCATCCCAAGCCTTGGCCAACACAAAAAGGTTAACCAATTAGTTCCTAATTCAAAGGAAAGGAAACATAAGACGGGAATTCCATTACCTTTATTAATTGGCACTAACGCGTGATTGACTCTCCCAAATAGAGCAAGAACACCAAAAATTGATTGGGTTCAAAGGGGAAGAGAGGGAGATGATGTGGTCACACTTAGGGTTGCCTATAGTGCCAATTTAGAGTGTTTAACTCGTAACCCTCGCTGTTTTCTCTTTATATAGACTCTGACCCGAGCACGACCGTGCTCTTTTTAAGCACGATCGTGCTTAAATTAAGCAAGGGATTTTGCTTAAAATAGCACGGTCAGACAAAAAGACCGTCAACGAATGCGTTGAGCATGGTCGTGCTCCCCACTCAGTACGACCATTCTTGTGACCCAGACAGCCACAAGGCACGAGCCATCAGCACGGGCGTGCTAATACATGAGCACGACCATGCTCATGCATCAGAAAGGGATTTTCAGCATAAAATCTCACTTATCCCTTTCTAAACATTCCTAGGTAAACAAGGCATACACATAAGCACTTATACGAAAAGCGGGATGTTACATCAATGTAATCTTTAGCTTTGAGATAATCATTACTAATAATAGTTGTTTTAAGAGAGTACCTCTTATAGGTCTGATGGTGATGGAGTGAAGTGGAGTTTAGATATGGGAGGGGATATGTCCAATGGCAGTGATGTCAACAGCTTACATGTTTGTGAAGTGTGTGGCAAGCCAAGTGCCACAAGATGCTCACTATAAAAAGCTGTCACATACTGACTAGTCTCAAAAACTTCCTAGTTCTTTTTTCCTTGGTACATTGTCAATGGACAAAATAGCTCCATTTGCTATGAAGCTTCATGCATTTGATGGTTCCTTTTTTTTCAAACAGAGCAAAGTGCTTGATTGTGGACAGAAGATGGCATGAAGTTAACGGCAATACAGGGGAAATGAATTCAACTCCAACAAAAAGATCTCATGGAGATGTAAAGCCAACATGAAGAGATCAACTCTGTACTCTTAATACAAAAATGATTGACAACAATTTTATGAAGCTCCACCAATTTGTTTGGGAAGGAAAAAAGATGGAAGTATGGGGGATGATAATGGGGTTGGTTATGAATATGCTTAAATTATTATATCACACAATTAAAAGTTGTTAATAATGTCAAACTTTGAATTGCTATTAACTGATATCAATCAACGACCTCCAACAAATGTATCAAGTTCCATAGTTTGTGGGTTTCTCATTTTGTTTTCTAAAACCATCAGACTCACAAGTCATAAGCAATCTATCACTTCAAAATAGAAAATACTTTATAGAGGTCTTGTTGGCCAGTTCTATAAAATCATTCTGCCACCATAAAAAAATCACAATGAAATTATCTATTCACTTAGTCCCCCTATCAACAATCACAAAATAAAAGCTATTCTGCTCTATTTCTCCCTTCTACGACTCTGCCATTCAAGAAATTGGTTTCTTTGGGCTTTGGTTATGCAAGGAATTTTTGATTCTATTCACAAGGAAGAGACACAACCATGTAGGATTAACTGCCATTCGAGGTGTTATGAGCAAATTTTTTGACACAATTTTAATATATTTATAATTATAATAGATAGGTCAGGTAAAGACATAAGTGTTAGTACAAATGTTTTCCTTCTTTGTTAATTCTACAACCCTATCATGAAGGCAATAAAATTAGGGTTTGATGAAAGCAGAGAGTGCTTGAGAAAGAGAATGGGCTTTTTCACTTTATCACTTCAATTTGATGGACCAGGGTACGGTTTGGGTAGTGAGAGTATTTATCGAATGTGACTTCTGTCCTCTTTACGGCGCAAGTTTGAGGAAGATGGCAAAACAAAAGGCTGGAGAAGACTAATAAGGGTGCTTTTAGTACAAGTTCATTTGTTGTTGAGTCGTCACAAGCATTGATATACAAATTTAATTTACGTCATCACATCAATTGTAAAAATTAATTTGGGATTTGGGTTTTGGGAGGTGGAAGGAAAGAAAGAGGAAGATAAGTAACAAGAGAGAGAAAGAGAAAAAGGTGAGAGAAATATTTTCCGCTGGGTATACCCAATTTTCGGTTAGTTAACACCTTAGATCTAACACCATTATACCGGTGTACGGAAAGGACTAACTTGAAATGATTTTAAAAATGGATCAAATTGAGACTTAAAATAAAGATAATGTGTAGTTTAGCAAAATTTAAATGTATACCAATGTGTTTATTTGGATTTCACAAGGAGAACATTTTTATGATGAAAACAAAAGAAAACTCATTACAATTATATTTTAAAAAATATTTATGAAATTATACACACAAGTTCATGACTCGAGACATTTTTTACTTTAATTCATCGGTCACATTTGCTACATGATCCTTACATTGGAGAATGTTATTGGTTTTATTGCTCAGAAATTGATGTATTTGATAAATCTCAAAACTCGTCCAAGTTAAAGAGATGAATTATTCGTCACCACACATACAACCACCATTGAATTAACAAAATCTTTGTATTGTGTGAAATTTCACAATATAACAATTCCAAAATAAAATAAGAAATCAAGACATAGAGGATTTTTATTATCATAGATCCAAAATTAACTTCTACGTTCAATTTATTTCGAACCTTATATTATTATATACCAATTAATAAAGATTACATCACAAGATTTCACTTGGCCTCCCTTCGTAGCAGATAGATGCCTTGGTTTGGTTATCGATCGTTAAACATGGATGTTTTGTTTCTATTCTCCAAAGGCAATCAGGGTTGCAGTATTTTTTGTATCTGCTGTCTTTTTAAATGTCAACCCAATGCAATAGACCATCCCATGTCATGCCGCAAAAAAACAATGTTGTTCCCCAAAAGTTAGGGTAAAACAAAAAATTGTACATGGCATGGAAGGCGAGATCATGAACACCAAGGTCGTTGTCCTTGGATTTATAATGAACTCATAGAGGAATACCACTGCCCATGTTATTCGCGATGTTAACACTTACACTATGACGAGGGAGGTCGAATCCCTCAGTTATTGCCACAAGAGCAAGTATAAATAAGGGTAGCAAGAAGATATGAATCCCAGATCGAACCATCACCATTTTTTCAAAGGGAAAACTACAAGCTTTGACATATTGTTGAATTTGCGTGCAATGACTATATTATTGACTATTTATATAATGTTCTGATTATGAGTAATTATATTTGAAGTATTCCAATGAATTTTATTTTTTTAAAATTTCAAAATTGATACCTCTTAAAATTTTGAAAATTACAATGTATTAATTGCGTTTGACCTATTCCACCAATAAAATTTATTTTAAAAATTATGAAATTAATATTTCAAAATTGATAACTCTTAAGATATTTAAAGCTACACTATATTAAAATCGCTTGACACAGCCCACCAACGAATTTTATTTTGAAAACTTCAAATTTAATATTTGAAATGAATAATCCTTGGAATATTCAAAACTACATTTCATTAATCTCGCTTGACTCATCCCACCAATGAATTTTATTTTGAAAATTTCAAAATTTATATATCAAATAATAGGTCTTGAATTATTGAATACAACACAGTATTAATCTCGTTTGACTCATTCCACCAATGAATTTAATTACGAAAAATTTCCAAATCAATTTCTCAAAATGAATAACTCTTAAAATGAACTTAAATATATGAAATATTAAATATTAAATTTAAAAAATAAACATGCAATGAAAGACACCATTAACAAAATCACAAAGTCTTTCATAGACAGAAAACCAATTATCCACCTAGATCTGTGATGATGATCGCTAATAACAAAATAAAATCGATAGTTCAAATGCAACATGCTTAACTGTGATGTGGAATGCCATATGGATAAAAGCTCCCTTTTGGATCCAATAATCGAAGCTTCTGCTCATTTTTACTCAATAATATCAAAAAATTGATAACTAGAATGTATGGTGTAATTTAAGAAAACCCCAACAAAATTTTAAGAATTCATGGTATAATTTCACTCCATCTTTTATTTGGGCTGAAGCACCTCATACAATTTCAGTCACTACTATACATCAGTAAATTGATTGTAGTGAAGCATGGAAATTCCCTTTTGCTTTACTCATTACATAAAAAAAAATGTAAAAACACTGGATTAATACTGGGTCATGCCTAAACCAAATCCGTCTATACACGTCATTTTATTCCCCCGAGCCATGGCAATGGTGTCAAGGATCGAACACGAGACAACTTGTAACATCCGTGACTTTATGTGTGGTTTACGTATGAGGTTTAGGGTTAGGACTTGGAATACATAGTTGAGATGTTGTTTGAGGTTTAGAAACCCTTTCATGTTAAGTACGCGACTTTTTAGGGTAAGTTTGAGGCATAAAGTCCAATTAGGGTTTTCCCGGTGAACGTCTTTGAGACGTCTGAGTGTGAAATAAGAATTTTGGAGTTAGAGATGAGATTAGGCCTTTTTGATGGTTTTAGGTTGCTTATTAGGTCCTAATTAGCCTATAACTCAAATTTGAACGCAATCGGACGTCGAACGGACCCTGAACACAAAGAGTTGGCTTTTTATCATAAGTCAATGCTCGAGCATGGGGGTATCCACGCTCAAGCACCCAGGTCAACAGACAAGGGCCATGCTTTGACCTTCCACGTGTCATCAGGGTTGACGTGGCACTCTAGGAGTGGTTGCATGGCGCGGTGGTCCACCCACTCCCAATGCCCAAGCATTAGAACGCTCAGCGCTGTTTTTCCGGTGCTCGAGCGCTAGCACGAATTTCAATAAAATAAAATGGCTTAAGTGACATAAGTCACTTAATATATCCATAAGAGAAAGAACATAAGGCAGAATCAGGAGCTGAGAGTTGAGAGGAGAAAATAGAGAGTTTTAGAGTGAGAAAGAGAGAAACTCGAGAGAGAGAAAGAGTACTAGCAAGAATTTGAGAGTTTCTATCATCCCGTCACGAACCGGAGCACATTCTTACGTTCGTATCAACAATATCTACTTTGTTATCTTCTTCATTTCTTCAAAAACTAAAGGTAAATCATCCTCGTTTATGTTGAACATCGTTCCATTATGTTCCTTGCAGTATCTTTCATTTCGTTTATCAGAATTCGATTCCGATTTCAAATAAGAACTCGTAGTAACATGTGCTTCGCAATATGATGCTTAGGTGAAATTTTGGAATCTGAGTCCCTAGAATCGTGCAAGGAGGAATCGAGGAGGTTAGAGGACATCTCGTTTTGCTTCGTTTCGGACATCATACGACTCTCCAGGTGGGGGAAAGAAACCATTTAACGTCGGAAACAGCGCGGTTACATTTAATTCGATAATGGCGTAGGATGACCCAAACCCTACACGAGAGCGAGTAACAGACAATGGCGTAGGACGACCCAAACCCTATATATATATTATTGTTTGGTGATTGTCTGCTTGACTGTTTGATATGGTATTGGTAATTGATATTATGAGTGTTGGAAGTATTGAGACTATGTTTATATTTAATATTATTATATTGTTGTGGATTATTATAATTGGAAATGATATTATGACATGATGATGATTGTGATGATATGATGGGTGTTATGATTGTGCCTAGAGGTTGAGTAAGTTACAAGTTATGTTGAGACATGAGGATGTATTGGGGAATGCATATGATATGTGATAGCAGTGCCTAACCGAGATGATTATCGTGATATGAGGATGAGATTGATGAGATGAAATTATTTTGAGGTTATCTATGAGATTATGATGAGCGGTTAGGGCACTAGGGGGTGACCTGAAACATGGTCTGTGATATGGTGGACCTGAAACATGGTCGTGTGGGGTCTATGCCTCGGAGGGGGAAATTCCCGGGGATAGGCTAACGACGAACTGTCCCAGACATGATTTCATTTTAGTCGCATCTATAGTTCATGCGTTGCATGAGCACCCTAGTCGGTGTTCAGAGGTGTGCACCGGATTGTGTAGCTATAGTGTCATTGCTTTGCGTGGGCACCCTCCATTCACGGACGAGGGTGTGCGTCGGGGACTCTAGGACGTGTCGATTATATTGATGTGATATCCGGATATGGCCGATACCTGATGAGATTATTCATACATCATTTACATTGCATCATGATGGAGGGTAGAGGAAAGATCCTAGATGAGGATTGTGGATGATTGAGTTACATATATATACCCATACTTTGGAGACAGATGTTTAGTGTGTCGTTATTTAATTAAATGTTGCTAAACCCTTTCCACGTTTGATGTTATATGGCTTCTTATCCGTGTTTTCTCTATATTGCACATGTTTTATTATGTGATCGTGATGAGAAGATCCTACGGGGGAGCCAGCTATGGAGGAGCTTGATGGGACCCCTTATGGGCCAGACGTTGGAGGATGAACAGTGGATACTCGTAGTTGAGTACAGAGTCTATGGCCAATGCGTCTTGTCTCTTTGGGATGTTGCTTTTATTTTGTTTGATTAGTAGTTTGTACATTTTGGGATCCTACCGATGGGATTCCCTGTACTGTACTGTATCAGGTCTTGATGTGTATATGTTATGTATGTATGTATATATGTCGTTTATATTTTAAGTTTTAATTTTCCGCTGTTTTTAAATATTCGCCTAACATAATAATACGATTAGGTCCTAAATATTATGGGTTTTCTTTAATGGGACATCGGGGCGTCTCACATCTAGTTTCGATGCATGATTTTTTTTTTTTACATCAAACACAGATAGTAATATTATTGCTTTTAAAATATTGTAACAACGATTAACATTCTATAGCCAATTGATAAAACTGCTCCTTCATCCTTGCGATCACCTTTGCATAGCATAGCTCGTGATAGTCATTTATCATGTCCTCAAACGTGATGGTTTAAAGCCCATTCTTCATTAGATTTATCACACCGTCTTTGGCACAATTATGCAGTTAAAGTGTGGTAATTTCAAATCCAACCGACAAATTTGTACAACAATATTTTATTAATAACTAGATGATGGATTCATGCGATGCACGGGTGAAATGTGTGTTGGCAATATAGTTTCACATTATTTAAAATCACAATGCATTTTTATTTGGAAATTGGTTTTTTTGTATCTTAAAAATAGTCAGATTATAAAATATTATTGATAAATAAGTTTTAAGGTAACATGAACACAATCGTCATGAACATAATCCTCCTAATTAAGGTAACACAAATACAATAGACTCATGTATCACACGTGTACCCGTGCGTTGCATGAGTAAAGTATTTGTTAGAATAATTTATTTGTAAATTAAAAATTATAAGATAAGCAAAATTTGTTGAGAAATTAATATTATCATGATATAATGGAGGAGTTGGGTAATAAATTTATGGAGTTTGTGGAGGAGTAGAAACCAAAAAGTTTGGGAGAATGTGGAGGAAAGGCCTGAGACTATTGTATGGAGTGGGAAGGTGTTGTTAGAAGAACGGGAGAAGGCGCATTTACAGCATAACAGAAGCCTAGAACATGCAAGTTCAAGTGTCCCATGCACGTGGAGGAGGCCACCCCAAGGGTCTCTAAAATGCAACATAGATGCTTCCTTTTCAGAGCAACTTAATCGAGTAGGCATTGGTATTTGTTTAAGGGATGAATTTGGTTATTTTGTTGGTGCAAAAACAACTTGGTTCCAACCTCTAGTTGATGTCAAAATCGGTGAAGCTATGGGTCTAAAGGTTGCTGTTGAATGGGTGAGGGAGTTGGGCTTCAAGGATGTCATCTTTGAGTTGGACTCTAAGCTAGTTGTTGATGCTTACAAGTCCCCTCTTCTAGATTCAACAGAATTTGGTGCTATTGTTCTAGATTGTAAGCATCTTATTTCTTCTTTTGGTCAAAACTCTTATGTGGAGTTTACTAGGAGGAATGCTAATATGGTTGTCCATGGCCTGGCAAAGGTGGCCATATATAAAGCTAATCCTCAAACCTTTGATGATATTCCTACATGTATTGAATCTGTGCTTATGAATGAAATGAATTAGATTTATTGCGTAAAAAAAAATGATATAATGAGATATAAAGGTTTTCATCATAAAATAAGACAGGATATATGTTCAAGAAAATAACAATTGTTCTTATTCAACATTCTTTTGATGTACTTTTTCAATCGCCCCTTGTACTTAGTATAATCATAATATATATCAGAAACACAATATATAATGAATGAAATTTCACTTCAAAACACAACTTTGAAATAAAGGAGTTCTAAGAATTTTTACAAATATTACGACATGTATTAGATTACACTGGTTGCAGTTATGTTATCTCCCCGTCGAAGCAAACATATAAAACAACTTCTCAGAACCCAAACATCCTCGTCAAATTTGACTCACCTACACAAAACTACACACACACACACAAAATCACAAAACACATTTTTTTTAAAAAGGAGCCCTAAGAAATTTTAAAAATATAACGATATGTATTATAGTAAACGTATTGTAGCTATATTATCTTCCCGTCGAAGCAAACATAAGAAGTAACTCTTCATATCCCAAATGTAAAATCAAATTGGTCTCACTTACACGATATTCCACACCAAAAATAAATTACAAAACACAACTTTTAAATAAAGGAGTCCAAGGAAATATTAAAAATATTATGACATGTATTTGTTTAAACTTATTTCAGTTATGCTATCTCCCCATCGAAGTAAACACGAAAAACAACTCCTTATAATCCAAATATAGAATAAAGTTGACCTCATATGCACACTTGTCACATACGTTTTGGTAATTTCATTTTTTATTTTTGGTGTGTCAACCTATCTATAATAAAAAAATGGTGGGAAATAATATTTTTATCGGTGTAGTCAAACTTTGTGGAAAGTAAAAGAAATAACACAACTTAAAAACCAAAAACAATTGTATAGAAAATTTAAAATTTCTTAAATAAAGGAAAATCTTGACAAAGAAATATATTTATGGTAAAATTAATATTGCAATGATTTAAAAAATTACTTAAGTTTTGACAAATTATAATTTTTCCTAGTAATTTATTTATTAGAGTGATTTTAAATAAATTGTTCAATCTTTGTAAAACAAAAGTTCAATCTGCTGAAGTATAATAACAAATTATCCTTAAGTGTAAAATTTCCTTGTTGTTTTCATATAAAATATTTATTTCGTGTATTACATTTCCTTTACACAAGAGGGGGTGAATTGTGTGTGAAATGAATTTTATGATAACTTTGATAAATTAAAAATTCCCTTTTAAAATTATTTGATAAAAACACTTGATAACGAAAGCACATTTGAAAAAGCGTTAAGTAAGAAAGCGATTGAGAAAATTAAAAGAGATAGGGAAAGAAGATTGACACAATGATATATCCTGGTTCAGTCACAAACTACCCACGTGGCCTACGTCCCGTCCTCAAGGAAATACCACCATGGTTTTCCAATCAACTCTAGTTTTTAAACAGGATCAACTAGAACCATTACAAATCAGAGAACGCATAACACAAATCTTAGGATATACTATCCCTTGTGTAAGAGCCTCAAAATCGTTTCGTGAGATCATGCTCACTAAAAACTCAGAAAAGAAGTACAATGAGAAGGCACTCAATAGTATAAAAGATAAACAAGTTGAAGCTCAACAATTATAAACACCTATGTGGTGTGTAAGGCTCTCAAAGTTAACTTTAGCAAGTGAGACAATCCAATGTCCCATTAAAGAAAACCTAATTAATAACTAAAACTTAATCATGATATTAACGTTAAGCGTGTATACAGAAAAGGCGAATAGCTAAAAACCTTAAATATAAATAACAGCCATATATAAACAACACATCTTACACACACACAGATATATATATATATATATATATATATATATATATATATATATATATATATATATATATATATATATATATAATACATCACATCATCCAAAAATCTGCATTGTCAAACTGTAGAGGGTACCCCATCAGTAGGGCCCGATATGGATACATATTGACACAAAAGAAAATACATAAGAAGATCAAAGGAAGATTGAGACACCCCGATGTCCCATTAAAGAAAACCTAAATTTAACTAACCTTAATTGCGATATATACATTAAACATATATAAAACGGAAGATTGAGATATTAAGACATTAAGCATAAAAGCGATAAATATAAGCAGTACACCACAGATATAAATATAACCATAAAAGGTACAAAAACTATCTAGGGCATCCCATCAGTAGGGTCCCACAATATAAATACTAGTACAAACTATCATAAACAACAGGAGATAAAACGTCTCAAAAGACGCACTAGCCACATACTTTATACTGAACTACTCGAGTCCACTGCTCGTCCTCCAGCAAGTGGCTCATAAGCAGTCCCATCAAGCTCCTCGACCTCTCCGCAGGGACTTCTCATAATGATCACATAAATGAAACATACATAGAAAAGAAGTAGGGAGATTAAAACGTGCCATCATCATAAGAAGAAAAGGTTACATAACATATATAGAGTAATAGCACACAGACAGGCATCACATATTATTCACATATAACTATAACAAGCATCCTCAGAAATGTATCATTATTCACATATAACTATAACAAGCATCCTCAGAAATGTAACCATAACATATACAGTAATAGCACACAGACAGGCATCACATATTATTCATGCAGTTGATCCTGTATGCTGACGTACCCACTACAATACTGTCACACAACCTCCACCATAATAGGGATGTAAGTTATTCGTCCGAGCGAGCACTACCCTCTATCATATATATATATATATATATATCCAGATGCATATGCATACATAAATGGTCTGAAACCACAGTAGCCCGAAGCCACGGTAGCCCAAAGATAAACGGAGCAGCTCTGCAAGGACTACGGATATCTACGGATAATCTGACCTCATGCATTCCACTCACACGCCTGTAATCATCATCATGCATCTACATGTTTCTCGCCAACATATATCGAGTCATACCCTAGTGCCTTAACCCCTCATCACTATCTCATAAAATATCTCAAGTTATATCACGTCATTAATCTCATCATAATAAAATTTTAATTAATTAGGCTAGTCACTTTTAAATCATACATCATACACTCTGCAACATGCATTGCTCCAAAATATCATATCCCAATACCTAGGAAACAACTAAACAAGTTATAGCAGATAAAACATATTATCACCCAACAGATGTTATCAACCATAATCATACTATAATAATAATAATAAAATATTTTAAATAAACATAATTAATCACATATAACATATTAATCCAAACAGCACACCACAAGCAACTCAAATACTATAAAATCAGACAACCTCAAATATCATAAAATTAACCTAACGGTGATAAACCTACAATCTCCATATCACCATTGGTACCACTAAGTAGTAGCCAATGTGATATTGACATTGTCAATTATTCGCCCATTAATAGGGTTTAGATCGCCCTACACCATTAATGTGAAATATGCTACTTAGCCATTAATTTCCGATGATAGAAGGCTTCTTTCTCCCACCTGAGCTGTCATAGGCTAGCTTAGGAGCGACGAAATGGACCCACTCCTATCCTCCTCAAATCTACCACGTGAGGTTCTCACGTGGTTCTCCTACGTTCTGGGATCCAAAAATTCACCCGAATACATATTCATGAAGCACGTGTTACGATTAACCCTAATATGAAGACGGAATTGGAAACCGATAAACGGATTGAAAGATAACCTCAATACCGTCACTGACGGCATTTCGACATAACAAGGACATAGGCTCACCTTATCCTAGTCAAGAAAGAAAGATAGGATAATGAAGTAGATATTGCGAGGCTCACAACGGTATATCCGGTTTCTCTATGGGATGAATGGATTGCTCGAAAATCTCTCTGGAAATTTACTCTTTCTCACGGCCTCTCTCTCTGTCTTTCTTTCTTTCTTTCTTTCTTTCTTTATTTCTATCTCTCTATATTTCTCACGCTATTTCCTCACTATTCTGATTCTTTTACATTCACTTAGCTTATTACACTAACTTAGTATCACTTAGTATAAAGAAAGATAACCATCCTTCATGGTGAAGTCTTGGGACTCACCCATAGGTGGCATGATTTTATGAAAGGAAAGCCAGCAGGAGGTGTCCAACAGCACTCTTTATCATCATGGATCAAAAATTCATTTTTGTTAATTTATTAAGTTGAAACTGGTAATTAAGGAATAGTTAGGCATAAGTAATTAATTAGACATAGGTAATTAAGATTAGAACTAATTAATTCTGATGAGTAAAACTTGAGTAAATTGATCATACTTAATTAGCTATGACTAAGATCTATATCTATGGCTAATTATATTTTAATTTTGTTAATAATAAACCACCTTACTTAAGTATTTAAATTGAGGTGCTTTCCTATTGAAAATTTTGAGTTGCTTGAATTTTGTTCTAAACTTCCATATACGTTCAAATTATTAAATAGTTTTTATTTATCTAACCCTCATTCCCATCTAATTAAGATATCTGATTTTTATTCACGAAAGATAGGATGTTACAATGATATTCTCTCCAACACTCCATACCCCAACCATCTCAAAATACAACAAAAATGGGCTCACATACAAACCATCTATGTACATACAGAGCATGCACTGGCCAATCCTACTGTGGATGGCTAGAACTACCCTGACTTTCTCCTCGGTCTCCTCTATGTCTCCGGTGTGGTTGGGAAGGTCCTGAAGCAGCTCCTCTACTACTGGTAGAAGTACTCCCTCGTAGACGAAACTGAAATCGTCATCTATAAAGATCACTGTGACGAGAAGAGTCCTGACGTGCCTCTAGAGCTGGGCCTACATCATGAACGATCTGTTCTGAGCCCTGTGGTGCTGCCCAAGGGTGCATCAGTGGAATCGGCGGCAAATGCAGCATTGGTGACACTGGTGCTGGAAAGCCAATGGGAAGCGGGAAGGATTGGCCGAGACAGAAGGTCTCGACGAATCCAAAATGCGGTCCACCTCCCATCTGAGCGTAAACAGAAACTGGACCCATATATACAACAAAACGGGTAACTGGGTTTCACAATCCACCCGTGGTCATCCAAGGACTTGAACTCAAGTGTTCCCATCAATGGGAACCCCGCAGGCTGGGTCATCCAAGGATGATCCAAATGTGGTATCCTGTTGCTCTAGGTCTACTTTGCGATAATGAATAAAACATACACAGAAGAAGTAGGGAGATAAGAAACTAACTTCTATCATATATGGAAAAGGATTCATAGCATATAAAAAATAATAGCACATAGGCATGCATCACATAATGAACATATAAAATTATAACAGACATGCTCAAGATAAATTATGATCCTCTACCCTTCACTCTCATGCAACTGATCCTTTATGCTGACGTGGCCACCAAATCCTGTAACACATGCCTCGTTTGATATGGGATATTAGTCAGTAGTCCAAGCGGCTCATCCCTAAATGCCGGGGCACACCCCCATTCCCGGTAGGCTGCTCATGCAAACCAATGACACTATAGTTGTATATTATGCGTCAGTGCACACCCTAGTTCTCTCTAAGGTGCTCATGCAAAGCAATGACACTATAGTTGCACAATATAACTACGGAACAACATGGCAAGGACTACAAGAATATCATGGTACTCTTCCTCGAACCTCATCGTCGGCAGGGCACTCAATCGTGACTCCGGTATCCGATCGAATACTCTGACCTCGTGTGTTCCACCCACATGGCTGTGATACACACAATGCATCTATATGAGTCTCGTCGACTCGTATCGGGTCATAGCCTAGTGCCTCAACCATCCATCACCATCTCATATAATATCTCAAACCACATCATATCATCAACCTCATCATAATTACAATATTAATTAATTAGGTTAGGCACGACTAAGTCATACGTCATACGTTCCCCAACATTCATTGCTCCAAAATATCATATATCAATTCCTAGGAACCAACTAAGCATATCATAGCAGATAAAGCATATTATCACCCAAGACATGTTATCAATAATAAAATATTAACAGAATATTTTACTAAACATAATTAATCAAACATAGCATATTAATCCAAACAACACACAACAAGCAGTTTAATAGGCAAAATCATGCAACCTCGAATGTCTCAAATTTAACCTAACAACGATAAGCCTACAATCTCCATATCATCATTGGTACCACTAAGTAGTAGCCAATGTGATATTGACATTATCAGTTATTTGCCCACTAGTAGGGTTTAGGTCGTCCTACGCCATTATTGTAAAATATACTACTTAGCCATTTCCGACGATAGGTGGCTTCTTTCTCCCACCTAAAGTAAGTGTAGCTAGCTCCGAAACAATGAAACGAACACCCTCCTCTCCCTAACAAATATGCCATGCAAGGAAGTAAGGTCTCTGGGCATCCAAAAATTCACCTGAATACATTATTGTGAAGCACACTAAAATAACCAAAGTTAACACAAGAAAGGGGGTTGAATTGTGTTTACCAACTTTTTAGGAAACTTTGAAAATTATCTTCGTTGGTACTTCAAGAAAAAATAAGACAACATCAATTTAGACGAGTGATACGTCTAAATTTAAGACAGAACACACAAGATATAAGGGAAGAGGAATATCACTCAAGAGTTTTATATTGGTTCACCCCCAAAATCCACAGGGCTACGTCCAGTTTCTTGGCAGCACCAAGTTTCCACTATAACTAATCAGATTATAGTACAAGTATTCTTTGTACACCTAGCCTCTCTAGGCTCAACACTCAAACAAGTATTACTTGCTCACCTAACCTCTTCAGGCTCAACTCAGAAAAGAGTAAAAGTTTGTCTAGTTAATACAACTTGCAAATCTTTCAGATCACACTCAAAGAGTGGAATAAATATTAAGTATGAAAGACTGTGAATTAAATTCAAATGATCGAATGAATATTCAATGAAAGAATGAAGAAGTTAATGATGTGGGTAAATGCTTCGTGTGCAATATTCTTAATGATATTCAACTTGTTTTCTTCATCTTCATGGTTTGGTCTATATAAATACTTCCATCAATTTAATCGGTTAGGAACAGCTTCAGAAATTGTGTTCTTTTGATTTGAGCTTCTAGGACACCATTAATGCCAAAGATTAGTTCTGTGTAAGCATTAAATGCTTCGGTACGTTGATCTTTGATATGGTTGTCCAAGAGTACACTTTGTTATGAGCAGCTGTTGTTTCAGAGTTGTAGCAGCAGGCTTATTGAACTTGCAGCGGAGAGCTTTCCTCTTTCAGTGCAACACTCAGTTCACTTCCTTGAAACAACATTCTTTATTCTTTATCGCTTGTGCTATTGTCTAGAGGTCTTCGAGATCATTAAGGAAGGCATCTAATTTGAATAAGGTTGACACGGACTTCATTTCTGACAATCTGACACTTTAACAAATGTAGCAGTGTTGAAAATTAGACGGGTGCAAAGCAATCCAAAACTTAGACGGGTGCTTGTGCAGTCCATAACTAGACGGGTGATAGTGCAGTCCAAAACTAGACAGGTGCTCTACAGAGTCTTCTTCAGACATATACTTCTTGCCAAGTATATTCGAATCTTGATTGAACGTTGACTTGGTCTTTGACTGTTATGATTGAATTATTAGACGGGTGCTTGTGCAGTCCATAACTAGACGGGTGATAGTGCAGTCCAAAACTAGACAGGTGCTCTACAGAGTCTTCTTCAGACATATACTTCTTGCCAAGTATATTCGAATCTTGATTGAACGTTGACTTGGTCTTTGACTGTTATGATTGAATTATTAGACGAGTGGTTTTTAGACGAGTCTAAAAACTGTGCTCTATCAAAATGTAGATGGGTCATAAAATAGACGAGTGACCTTAAGTTTATTTTCCTACACACTTATCAGACATGTCAGTAATTTCATATGGTTCAATATTATCATACTTGAGCTATTTGGAATCATCAAAACTTGGATAATCTACACATGAAATGTGTCTCGGACTTAGGAGGTCTCAACATTCTCCCCAATTTTGATGATGACAAATAACTTTTCTGATTTTATTGAACATCAAAGGTAATAATAGAAATTTTCAAACAAATATAATTAATCAGAGTATACTATGCTCCCCCTTAGTTTATACATCAGATAAAAACAAGTATCAAAGTAAAAACAAGGTATCAGAGCTGGTATTAGATTCCAACAGATTATATTAGAGCAGAAATCAAAAATTTTGTAGGCATATGGTCATTTTTATAATTCTATTTTTGTAATTTCTAACTTTATAATTCCTCCCCCTTTTGTCATCAATCAAAAAGAAAGTAAAGTAACTATATTGCAGAGAGCCAAAAGGAATACCAAAAACATCATCTATTTTCATTTAATCAGAGTCAGAAAGATTACAACTGATAGATATCACTGACTAGTACATTGCAAGACTCAAGAAAGAAAGAAAAAAAGACTAAGTCCTAAATCCTAAGACCTGGGACCTCCTTGACTTTTAAAGATCATCTTTGGCATTGCTTCTTGTTGAGCTAACATCTGGTCCTGAAAAGCAGCTTGTTGTGCAATTGCAACATCCTGTCTCTGAATGATAGTCTGCAGACTAGAAGCCATTTCATCCAGTCTTTGATGTGCAGCAAGATCATGAGCAACTACCTGAGTATTAGAAGTTGAAGTGGCCAGGGCAGTTGCAGATGCAGATGGTAGTTCTTCAGCACGAATAATGGTCTCTGGTTTCGGATCCAATAAGACATACTCATTGTTTGAAAGGATTTCTTCAAGAATTCCTTGAATTCTTTCAGATTTAAGAGGTGAGTGGACAGCGGACAGAAGGATTCATAAGAACTCTTAGTGAGATTTATGGAAGTAAGTAGGGTAGTCTGAGTAAAGTTTAACAAAAAGAAAGGGAAAACCATAATGAATGGAGGTATGGTATAAACGGAAGGGGAAAAAGGGTAAAAAGCAAAAGCTTGACTACCTCTCAAAGGAATATTTTTCTTCTCTTCTTCTTTCAATCCAGAATTGGAACTACATCTCCGGTATACATCTCTGACTTTTAAGAACTTATGATGTGATTCAGTTGTGAACAGCTTCTTCCTCAATTTGCATTTGTTGTAATTCAGCTTGATGAGAGAGAATTTTTGTTCTCCGGGCAAACTAATGACTTGTTGCTTTCCTTGCATAGTCATGGATTCAGGCATCACTTTGATCTTGGTGGATGTCTTCATAAAAACATGAGGCAGAGGTATCCATACTCTTGGAGTCTTATATTTTTTGCCCAGCTTTATACACTGCCTTTCAGCTTCCAAAGATGCAATGGCATCCAGATCAGTGCCAGACCAAAAGAATGAAGGGCAGTCATCTGAAACAGAAACAAGTGTGGTTCTAGAGGATCAATGGTAAGGTGGTAGGGAGGCCAAAGGAAGAGGGTTATGTCTAGGAGGAGATGGAGGAGGAATGTCAAAGTACTCAAACTCATTCAAATTTTCAAAATGATGAGACTCAGAGTGGTGAGATGATTGAGGTGTGGAAGGTTTAGATAGATGAGGTTCAGTTTCAGACACTAGAGGTTTTGAATTAATGGGATTGGGTTTAGAAACTTGAGGTTCATCTGAATGTGGTGTGGTTCAGGGACAGAGAATGGAGGTGAAGGTTCATGAACTGGTGAGGATAGAGGAGGTGTTGGTTGTCTAAAGGGTGATGTATATGGAGGATATGGAATTTTTGGTGAAGTAGGTGGAGGAGTAGGGTTTTTTGTTGAGGTTATGGTGTTGGTGATGGTGTTTTCTATGGAGGTGGTGTTGGTGCTCTTTGTGGTGACAGAGCGGGTAGTGGAGATAAAGGTTGTGGAATGGAAGTTGTTGTGGGTGAAGGTAAGGTTAATGAGTGTGGTGGTGTTGGAATTTTTTGTTGTCGTAGAGGTGATGATTCTTTCTATGGTGAGGGTGATGATGAGGGAGTTGGAAGAAGGACCAGCTTTCTCTTGGTCACAGTAGTTCTATTCTTTCTAGGGACCACAGTCTCTTCAGGTTGAGACTCCCCCTCAGCTTGCATATTCCTTTTTCTCTTAAACACCTTGGTAACCCTAGGTGCATCAGAAACAGAGGCAGATCTTACCACAGATTATGTAACCTTGGTAGGTTCAACAGATGGAAGAACAACATGTTTAACCACAGTTTTATCAGATGGTTGAACAACTCTTTTTCTTTTCCTTGTTAGTTGAGGATTTTCAGGCTCAACAGGTTCCACAAAAGGTTCATCTTTAATAGCAGGGATGGCGAGAACTTCTTGAGTGGCTTCAACAGCATCAGATGTTGAGGCTTGAACATAGGGATCAATGGTTGGTGACAGAGTTATTTTCATCAAAGACAGAGTCTTTGGATTGATTTCTTTGCACCGATCAGCATAACAAGCATTTCTCAAATCCAACGTGTTTGCCCTAAAAATCCTAGTCATAATCATTCCATAGGGATAATCCTTATCCTTTCCCTTGACAACCTTCTCTATGTGTATAAAAATCAAGTCAGTAATATCTATCCTAATTTTCTGGACTAGATGAAAGAGAGAAAACTTCTCTATTTTACTGACATGATTCCTAGACCCAGTTCTAGGCATAACACAATTTATGATAAGAACATGAAGAAATCTTACCTTTGCTATCAGATGCTTGGAGTCTTTATTTATAGGTTTTGATGACATTGTCACTTCAGCGAGTGACTCATGTGTGATGATAACATGGTAACCATGTACATCTCCAGAAATCATGGAGGTATCATCATCCTTGGTGATCTTTGCAGTAGTCTAGAATTCTCTAACCAAGGCAGGAAAGACGAGCTCTTGTAGTTGAAAGAAGGGTAGCCATCCAGCATGGTTGAGTTCCAATTGAACATCCAAGTCCTTGGTTCTTAGCTCAACAAAATTGGGGACCCTTCCTGGGTGCACCCTTTTTATCTCAGAGATAGGGAGTCTGGTTCTTTTAGCTAGGGTTTCCAGAAGACTTTGATGAGTCATTGTTACAGAGAGAAGATTTTAGGGTTTGGAGATGAAGGGTTTCTGGAAGTTGAGGAAGAAGAGAATCAGAGAGAGAAAACTTGAGAGCATAGGTAGTGTGAAACAATGAAACGACATGGGCTGCTTTTGTTAAAATGCTTGAGAAGTTATTATAATAATAACTTTTGAAAATACAGTTGTGAGAAGAAATGGAACGTTTTAAGAAAAATGAGGGAAATTACAATGTACACGTGTCTCAGTCAGAAATAGCACTTAGTGATTTTTAGCCACGTCATCAAACGCTTGGCTAAAGTAGACGAGTGAAGCATAAAGAAAATAGACAAGTCAAGCATATTTAGACAAGTAAAATTTCAGACATATCAGCATACACTCAGTTGGACACATTATGCATATTAAGATTCCTTCTAATAAAAATAAATATGTCTTCTCTTAGAGGTTTAGTAAAGATGTTTGCCAACTGATACTCAATGTTCACAAACTTAATTTCAAAAACAACTTTTTGCACATAATCTCTAATAAAATGATGCTTTATTTCTATATGCTTTGCTAGAATGTTGTATGTGGTTTTTAGACAAGTTAATAGCACTAGTATTGTCACACCAAACAGGTATATTATGCTCAAACATTGAATAATCTTCAAGTTGATATTTTACCTAAAGCAATTGTGAACAACAACTGGTTGTAGATATGTATTCAGTTTCAAGAGTTGATAGAGCAATGGTGCTTTGCCTTTTGCTTGACTAGGAGATCATGTTTGTTCCAATGAAGTGGCATCCTCCACTAGTACTTTTTCTATCAATTCTATCTCCAGCAAAATCAGCATCACAGAATCCAACTAACATGAAATCTTCAGATTTCTTATATAATAAACCATGGTTAGTGGTTACAATTAAATATCTGAAAATTCTTTTAACAGCCTTATGATGAGATTCTTTAGGACCTGATCGAAATCTAGCACATAGACAAACACTAAATTGAATATCAAGTCTGCTAGCTTAAGTATAGAAGAGATCCAATCATAACTTGGTAGACAGTTTGATATACCTTTTTACCTTCCTCGTCCTTGTTTAGAATAACTGATGGATGCATAAGAGTACTCATAAACTTTGAATTTTCCATTTTATACATTTTCAGAAGCTCCTTGGTGTCCTTTTGTTGATGGATATAGATTCCATCACTTGTCTGCTTTATTTGAAGACCAAGGAAGAACTGTAATTCTCCCATCATTCTTATCTCAAATTCATTCTGCATCAACTCAGAACTCTTTATAGAGCTTTTCATTAGAAGCGCCAAATATAATATCATCAACATAAATCTATACAACTATGAAATCATTCTTTGAGCATTTCTTAAAAAGTGTAGTGTCTAATTTTCCTCTAATGAAATTATTTTCCATTAGATATGTTCTTAACCTATCATACCAAGCTGTAGGAGCTTGTTTAAGTCCATATAAAGCTTTCTTAAGCTTATAGACATGGTGAGGATTTTCAGAATCCTCAAACCCAGGAGGTTGCTTGACATAAACTTCCTCCTCAATTATTCCATTTAGAAATGCACTTTTAACAACCATTTGATAAAGACTTATATCATGTTGTGCAGCATAAGACATGATAATTCTAATTGCTTCTAATCTAGCTACAGGTGCAAAGGTTTCAGTGAAATCAATACCTTCCTATTGATTATACCCTTGAGCAACAAGTCTTGCTTTGTTTCTTACGACTTTTCCATCTTCACCTAGTTTGTTTCTGAATACCCATTTGGTTCCACTAATACATTTATCTTTGGGTTTAGAAACTAAAGTCCAAACATCATTTCTCTTGATCTGGTTCAGTTCTTGTTACATGACTAGAATCCAACTTTCATCTTGTAAGGCTTCTTCAATCTTTTTAGGTTCCAAATATGATATGAATGCCATGTTGTTATTTTCATTGAAAGCAGATCTGGTTCTAACTCCTTGAGATTGACTTCCAATAATTAAATCTTCTGGATTATAGGTCTTGAATTTCCAATCTTTCTTCTCATTCTGAGTTTCAGACGTATCAGCACTTGTCTGATTTTCAGACACATCTACTTTTGAATTGTCTGAAGATTCTTCCACTGCAGGATTAAGTTAAATACATGCAATATCATCTTATAGATCTGATAGTTCCCTATCAGTCTTCAAACCATCATTAAACTTTACATGAATTGATTTTTCTACAGCAGAACTTCTATAGTTAAATATTCTAAAGGCTTTAGATAGTTCAGAATATCCAATGAATATGCCTTTATCTAATTTAGAGTCAAATTTACCAAGATAATCTTTTCTATTAATAATATAACATTCACATCCAAATGCACGAAAATATGATATGTTGGGTTTTCTGCCTTTCCACATTTCATAAGGAGTCTTATTTAGGATAGGTCTAACCAGAATTCTGTTTTGCACATAACAAGCAGTGTTAATGGCTTCTGCCCAGAAGTACTTAGGAAGATTATTTTCATTTAGCATTGTTCTTCCCATTTCTTGAAGAGATCTATTCTTTCTCTCAACCACTCCATTTTACTGTGGAGTTCTAGGTGTAAAGAAATTGTGAGAAATACCATTTTCCTCATAGAACAGTTTGAATTGCTCATTTTCAAATTCTCCCCCATGGTCACTTCTTATAGCAGAGATACAAAAACCCTGCTGATTTTGTACTCTTTTACTGAATACTGCAAAGACCTTATAAGACTCATCCTTGTGCGTTAAGAAGAGTACCCATGTAAATCTAGAATAGTCATCAACTATGACAAAACCATATTTCTTTCCACCTAGGCTAGCTACACTGACTGGTTCAAACGGATCCATGTGTAATAGTTGCAAAGGTCTAGAGGGGGTGACTTCTTTCTTAGATTTGAAACTTGATTTTACTTGTTTACTATCTGACATGCATCACACAAAACATCTTTCTTAAAGGAAATATCAGGCAATCCTCTCACAAGGTTATGCTTTTTCAATTTAGAAATTTGTTTCATACTAACATGTCCTAGTTTCTTACGCCATAGCCACTTTTCATCCTCTTTAGACATAAAGCATGTTACACTTTGATCTAAAAGTTCAGACAGGTCAATCTTATACAGATTGTTTTGACTTTTAGCATAAAAGAGGGTCTTTCCATTGCTGTCATTGACTATGCATGCATCCTTAGAAAAGGATGCATAAAATCCACTATCACACAATTGACTTATGCTAAGCATATTATGTCTCATCCCCTTCACATATAAAACATCACAGATAATAGGCAAGGGAGGTTTACCACCAATTTTACCTACACCAACAACTTTTCCTTTCTGGTTGCCACCAAAGGTTACATGTCCCCCTTTCTTAGGTTGGAGGTCTAGGAACATAGACCTTTCTCCTGTCATATGTTGCGAGCATCCACTATCCAGGTACCATGATAGGTGTTTCCTTTGTCATGTTAAGCATGTCTGCAACATGAATAATCATGGACTTAGGTACCCATAATTTCTTTGGTCCTTTTCTGTTAGTATGAGGAATCTGTGAAGACTTCCTTATCTTTTTGTGGATACACTTAGACGTGATATGTCTAGATTTTCCACAGTATGTACATATATGTTTATTTAAACTAACTAACACAGATTTGACAGTTTTATTTGAGAACTTTGTTGATCCTTTATGATGGTCTTGACTGGAATAACATATACCTTCTTTGTTAAGGGAGTGTCTCTGACTTCCCAAAAGTTTAGTCAGATTATCTCTACCATTAACAAACTTTGCAAGATCTAAGGTGATCTCTTCTTCTTTCAATTGAAGTTTAGCCACTTCTTCAGAAGATAGAGTTTCAACTGAGATCTTAGCTGTAGACTTCTCAGTCTTAAGCCTACTATTCTTTTCACCTAACTTCTCACACTCTTGAGATTTCTGTGTATACTCATTTGAGATTTTAACATACTGTCTCTTGAGGGATTTGAAAGCTTTAGATATATAGTTAGATTCTTCCAATAGTTCATCATAGGCATCATTCAATTTCGCAAGTTCAGAATGTACCTCAGTTTCTGATTCAGAATCAATATCTGCCATAAGACAAAGATTTGCTTCAAGCTCCTCTCCTTTTCTTTCAATGGAGCTTTCTTCAAGATCATCCCAAGTGGCCATCATTCCCTTCTTCTTTTTGTTGAAGATCTTCTTAGGAGGTTGCTTCTTGAGTTGAGGGCATTCTGCCTTGTTGTGACCAGGCTTCTTGCATTCATAGCACACAATGACATTTATGTCATTAGATCCACCATCTTTGTTGTGCTTGTCTTTGTTGAAGCACCTGAAAGGTTTGTTGTTTCTGAAGTTTCTTTTCTTCCTGAGCATTTTCATTTTTCTGGTGAAAATAAAAAGTTCATCATTGTCATCATTAGAGTCATCCTCACTTGATTCCTCATATTCTTCTGAAGATTCATCTACTTTGAGAGCTTTTGAGACAGGTCCCTTAGATGATTTCTTAGCAGCCTTGAGGTCAATGGATTTGTTTTTCTTTCCATTGGTTTCTTCAATCAGCTCTTGTTCATGGATCTGAAGAGTACCAAGAAGCTCATCTAGCTTCATTGCTGTTAAGTCCTTGGCCTGGGACACAGCAGTTACAAGTGGTCTCCATTGTTTTGGAAGACATTTGAGAATTTTTTGAATGTGTTCCTCAGTCTTGTATACTTTTCCCAAGGATTTCAATCCATTGGTTATGGCTTGAAATCTTCCATACATTTGGCCAATAGTTTCTTCTTCCTCCATTTTGAACAACTTATACTTTCTGACCAACATGTTGACCTTGGTCTCCTTGACCTTGCTGGTTCCTTCATGAGCAACAGCTCGTGAATCCCACATTTCTTTTGCAGATTCACAAGCACGCACTTTTTAAAATTCTTCTCCGCTCAAAGCACACAAGATTGCATATCTAGCTTTGGCATTTAACTACTACTTTGTTCTTTGATCAAAGGTCATTAGAGCTTTAGGAACTTCAGCTCCTTTGTCATCTTTAGGAACATAGTGACCTTCTTCAATGATATCACAAAGATCCGAGGTAGTGGATTGTAAAAACCACTTCATCTTTTCTTTCCAATTGATGTAGTCCTCTCCATTGAAGTATGGAGGTATCGACATTGAGGATCCTTCTCCAACATGGTTCTTTCTTGTACTGGTTTCTCCTGCCATTTCCAAGATCTATTCCTCTACACTGTTAAGTGCTCAACTCAAAGGCCGAGCTCTGATACCAACTGAAATAACCAAAGTTAACACAAGAAGGGGGGTTGAATTGTGTTTACCAACATTTTAGGAAACTTTGAAAATTATCTTTGCAAGCACAACAAGCAAAAATAAGACAACAGAAATTTAGACGAGTGACACATCTAAATTTAAGACAGAACACACAAGCAGACATAGAATGATATAACAGAGATTGATATTCACAATAATAACTCCCCAAGTTAAAAGCTTAATCAAATACTCTTAAGTAAATTAAAGAGATAAGGGAACGGGAATATTACTCAAGAGTTTTATTCTGGTTCACCCCAAAATCCACAAGGCTAGTCTAGTTTCTTGGCAGCACCAAGTTTCCACTATAACTGATCAGATTACAGTAAAAATATTCTTTGCACACCTAGATAAGCCAGAGGCTTATCATTCCACATGGCATTTCCTAAATCGAGACAACCGCCCCTGGGCGCTCAAGCGTGGCCCCCTACATGCTTGAGCGTGCTAGGTTATGTAGGAAACCCTAATTTCTGATCTCGCTCGATTCGAAGCCGATTGTTCACGTACTTTCCATGAAAGGTTCGCAATGCCTAAACATGCATATTTGACATATAATCAAGGCCTTAGACATGATCATTAAACGTATAAACAATGCCATAAAAACATGGATGTTACATTACTACCCCCTTAAATGAAATTATATCCTCTGAATTTACGTAGCTCAGAAAAGATGTGATTACTACTGTTGTATGTCTGCCTCATGCTCCCAGGTAGCATCTCCTGTAGTTTCATCCAAAATGACCTTAACCAAAGGAATCTGTCCACGGCGAAACTCACTAATCCTTCTATCTTCGAACCTAACAAATAAGGCCGCATACTCTAGATTCCCTCAGAGTTATGGGGACTCAGGCTCAAGTACAAGAGAAGGATAGAGATAATATTTCCTCAACTAAGAGATGTGGAAGACGTGATGAAGGTTAGAAAGGTTAGCTGGTAAGGCTATATGGTAAGCTACTGGACCAACCCGTCGAAGAATCTGGAAAGGTCCAATGAATCGAGGAGTAAGCTTTCTAGACTTGATAGCTCTACCAATTCTAGTCTTTAGAGTGACTCTCAAGAACATGTTATCACCTCCTGGAACTCTAAGGATCCCCTCCTCTTGTTACTGTAGCTCTTCTGCCTATCATGCACTTCTTTCATCTTTTCCATTATCTTCCTAACATGTTCTGTCGTCTGCTGTACCACATCAGGACCCAATACTTGGCTCTCGCCAGTCTCATACCAACACAACATGGTCCTACACTTTTTACCATACAAAGCCTCATACGGTGCTATCCCGATACTGCTATGGAAACTGCTATTATATGTAAATTCAATCAATGGCAAAAATCCATCCCAACTGCCATTGTGTTCCAACACATAGGCTCTCAAGAGGTCCTCCAACTATAGAATCATCTCCTCTGACTGTCCATCGGTCTGGGGAAGATAAGCAGAACTCATCCTCAACTTCATTCCCAAAGCACTGTACAACTATCTCCAAAATCTAGATGTAAATCTAGGATCCCGATTAGAGACAATGCTCGTTGGTACACCGTGCAATCTAACAACCTTCTTGATATAGATCTGAGTCAACCTCTCTAAACTGTAACTCTCACCAATAGGTAAGAAGTGAGCACACTTTGTCAACCAATCATTGATAACCCAAATTGTATCATGCTTCTTAGGAGGTCATGGTAATCCATCCACAAAATCCATCGCAAAGCGATCCCACTTCCACTCTGGGATATCCAACGACTGTAACAAACCTGTCGGCTTTTGAGGCTCTATTTTAGTCTTCTAACACACTGGGCAAGATAAAACATACTCTGCCATGTCCTTCTTCATCCTCGGCCACCAAAACATCTTCTTCAAATCCTGATACATCTTCGTAGCTCCGGGATGAAAACTCAGCTTACTCTTATGTGCCTCTTCCAAGATCATCTTCCTTAGTTCTATGTCCTCTGGCACACATATTCGATCTCTGAATCTTAACACTCCATTTGTACTTCTAGTGACCTCTGAAACCTAACCCTCATCTATACCTCTACTTACCTCGTGTAGATACTGATCTTGTCCTTGCTTATCCTTAAGCTCTTTGAGAAACACACTACTGATGGTTATCATACCTAAACATCCTATCCTCAACCAACTCCATACCTAAGTTAATATCTCTGAACTGATCAATCAACTCCATCTCCTTAACCATCATCACGGACACATGCAAATATTTCCTGCTTAGCACATTCGCTACAACATTCGCCTTTCCATGATGGTACTATAAATCGAACTCTTAGTCCTTGATAAACTCCATCCATCACCGTTCTATCATATTCAGCTCCTTCTAATCGAACAGATACTTCAAACTCTTATGATCACTGTACACATTGAACTTAGCTCAATAGAGATAGTGTCGCCATATCTTCAGTGCGAACACTAAATCTTGGTATGACTCATCACAATATATACGTCAAATTGTCCTAAAGGATCTGGTAAAGTCAGCACTGGTGATGTGGTTAACCTCTTCTTCAACCCTTGAAAACTCTTCTCACACTTATCCTTCCAAACGTAAGGGGTACCTTTCCTCGTCAAATGAATCATTGGTAACGTAATATTCAAGAAACCTTTTATAAATCTCCAATAGTATCAGCTAATCCAAGAAAAATCTTCACTTCACTCACTGACTTAGGTCGCTCCCACTTAAGCACTGTCTCAACTTTAGCCAGATCTACTGATATTCCTTCCTTATTAATCACAAGCCCTAGAATTTGAACTTCCTCTAACCAAAATTCATACTTGGATAACTCCGCATACAACTGACGATCCTTCAACACTTGCAATATTATCCTTAGATGTTCCTCATGCTCTTCCCATGATTGGGAATAGATAAGGATATCATCAATGAACACCACCACAAACTTATCGAGGAACGGTCTGAAAATCATGTTCTATATAATCCATAAACACTGCTGGAGCATTAGCCCCACCAAAAGGCATAACTAAATACTCATAGTGTACGTACCTCGTCCCGAAAGCTGTCTTGGGTATATCCTCTTTCTTCACTCTAATATGATGGTATCCGGACCGCAAATCAATCTTATAAAACACTGAAGCTCCCTTCAGCCGATCCATAAAATTATCTATCCTAGGCAACTGATACTTATTATTAATTGTCACCTTGTTCAACTGCCTGTAATCCGTGCACAACCTAGCACTTCCATCATTCTTCTTAACAAACAACACCGATGCTCCCAACGGTGAAACACTAGGTCTAATAAACTCCTTCTTCAACATATCATCCAACTTCTTCTTCAGCTCAGTCAACTCAACGGGTGACATCCGATAAGGTGCTATTAAGATAGGTCATGTCCCTGGTATGAGATCAATGGTGAACTCTACTTCCCTCTCTGTGGGCAAACCCAGAACATCAGGAGGGAAAACCTCATTAAACTCTCTCATGGTAGGCAGAGAATCTATAGTCGTAGTCTCCTTAGCTTCAACGGAGAAAAGCATCACGTACTGTCGAGAATCATCATTTCTCATAGATACTCATTCATTGGCAGATACTTGCTAGAAGGCTCAAGAAAAGATAGGGTCTTTCTAGAACAGTCCAACACTAGATGATTAGCTGAAAGACAATCCATGCCAAGGATCACATTTATCTGCTGCATAGGCAAGCCGACAATGTCTACAAGGAATGTCCTATTCTCAACAACTATAGGACATTGTAAACAAACGGACATAGTCGTCAAGGGATCACTGGTCGGGGTAGATACGATAAGGGTATAAGGTAACCGAGAAATAGGTAACTGTAAATTGTCCACACACTCATGTGAAATAAATGAATGTGTAGCACCTAAGTCAAACAACACCGATGAGAGTCTACTATATATCAAACACATACCCCGAATAAGATCTGCAGATTGAGAGGATTCTGCTTCCCTCATGGTAAACACTCTGCTGGTGTCCTGAGGTCTGGCCATCTATTGTCCTGCTGTGGGGACTACTCTCCCAGCTCCAGCAATATAACCATTATCTCCTCTTCCAGCAGCTATCGGATGTTGCGTACCCCTCTGTCTGCAATCACGTGCAAAATGACCTGGTTTACCACAATGAAAACAACTAGATCTCTCCTTGCAATCTCTAAGGTAGTGTGGTCCCCCGCATCTGAAACAAACTGGGTCTCTCAGTTGCTGGCCGCCTCCACCAACTGGTGCTGAAGAAATTGCTAATGGTGCAAATGTCTGAACAGTCTGCACAGATCTGGTATATGGCCCTCGCCTCCACTAGGAACCACTACCTCCACTCCTATGAAAAACTGATCTGATAAGACCTCCACTCATCTGCTGCCTCTTCTTAGCATCCTGCCTCTGATGTATGCCCTCTATGGCACTGCATCTCTCAACCAACTCGGGGAAACTCTGAATATCCAATGGCACAATAGTTCTCTGTAAATCGTGTCGTAAACCCTCCTCGAACCGTATGCAAACCCAATCATCATCTGGAAATATCTGATAAAACTCTGAAAACTACACCAGAGCCTCAAACCGTGCTGCAAGTCACCAATAAACATGTTACCCTGCCGAAGACTCATGAACTCTCTATCCTTCTCATGTCGAACCAAACGCGGGAAGTACTTCTGTAATAAGAACTATTGGAACAGCTTCCAACAGATGATCCTACACTCTGGCTCCAAAAGTCTTTTCGTGGCTCTCCACCAGGCCTGTGCTCCGCCAGTCAACATGAATACAGCATAAGTCACCCTCCGATCCTCTCTACAATGCATTGTATCAGAGATTTTCTCTAGCTTCTGTATCCACCACTCTGCCCTCTCCGGGTCATAGTCACCTCTGAACTGTGGCGACTTCCCTTTCAGGAAGATAGTCATCCCTGCATCCTCGGCCTCCATAGCTCTCCCCTAGTTCTACTGCTCTCTAGTCATCTACAACATCTGAGCATTCTATTGTGTTTGTTGTAACATGGTTGTAGCAAGATCTCTAATGGTCTGGAGAGTCTCAAATGACTCTCCTCCACCAACTGTGGCTCTATCGCCACCTCGTCCCCAATGTCCTCTACCTCGAGCTGTGATCCTATAAAATACATCCTTAGCTCACATTTATATGACATATAATACTACATAAAACTGGTATATAATTACTATATGCCATACAAATGTTAATTATCATGTCCGGACTCACTACCCAACTTCTAAGCATAGTCATTATCAAGTGTGGATTCAACTAAAATGGCCAGTACACCCTAACCTCACAGTCTAATCAGAATCAAACTGCTCTGATACCACCAGATGAGACAACTCGATGTCCCATTAAAGAAAACCTAAATAACTAAAACTTAATCGCGATATTAACGTTAAGCGTGTATACGAAAATGGTGAATAGTAAAAAACCTTAAATATAAATAACAGCCATATATAAACATCACATCATACACACACACACACATATGTGTGTGTATGTGTGTATAATACATCACATCATCCAAACATCTGCGCTGTCAAACAGTAGAGGGTACCCCATCAGTAGGGTCTTATATGGATACATACCGACATAAAACAAAATACATAAACGATCAAAGGAAGATAATCTCTCCAACACTCCACACCCCAACCCCTCTCAAAATACTTCAAAAATGGGCTCACATACACACCATCTATATGCATACAGAGCATACACTGGCCAATCCTACTGTGGAAGGCTAGAACTACCCTGACTCTTTCCCCGGGCTCCTCTGTGTCTCCGGTGCATCGGGAAGGTCTTGAAGCAACTCTTCTACTACTGCTAGAAGTACTCCCTCGTGGACGATACTGAAATCGTCGTCAATAAAGAGCATTGTGATGAGTAGAATCATGACGTGCCTCGGGAGCTGGGCCTCCATCAGGAACGATCTGGTCTGAGCCCTTTGGTGTTGCCCAAGGGTACATCGGTGGCATCAGCGACATCAGTGGCACTGGTGCTGGAAAGCCAACGAGAAACGGAAAAGATTGGCAGAGACGGGAGGTCCCGATGAATCCAAAATGTGGTCCACCTCCCATATGAGCTTAAACAGAAACTGGACCTGTATATACAACAAAACGGGTAACTGGTTTTCACAAACCATCCGTTGTCATCCAAGAACTCGAACTCAAGTGTTCCCATAACTGGGAACTCCTCAGGCTGGGTCATCCAAGGATGATCCAGGTGTGGCATCCTGCTACTCTAAGTCTGATTCGCAATAATAAATAAAACATACACAGAAAGACGTAGGGAGATAAGAAACTAACTACCATCATATATGAAAAAGATGCATAGCATATAAACAATAATATCACACAGATATGCATCACATACTAAACATATATAATTATAACAGACATCTTGAAGATAAATTATGATCATCTACCCTTCACGCTCATGTAACTGATCCTGTATGCAGACGTGGCCACCACAATCCTGTCACACATCCGTCGTCCGATCTGGGATATTAGTTAGTCATCCAAGCGGCTCGTCCCTAAACGCTGGTGCACACCCCCATTCCCAGTAGGGCACTCATGAAAAGCAATGACACTATAGTTGCACAGTATGTGTTGGTGCACACCCCAGTTCTCTCTAGGGTGCTCTTGTAAAGCAATGACACTATAACTGCACAATATAAATACGGGACGACACGACAAGGACTACGAGAATATCACAGTAGTCTTCCTCGAACCTCATCGTCTGCAGGGCACTCACCCGTGACTCCGGTATCCGTAATCGAATACTTTGACCTCGTGTGTTCCACCCACATGGCTGTGATCAACACAATGCAGCTATGTGAGTCTCGTCGACTCGTATCGTGTCATAGCCTAGTGCCTCAACCTTCCATCACCATCACATATAATATCTGAAGCCACATCATATCATCAATCTCATCATAATTACAATATTAATTAATTAGGTTAGGCACGACTAAGTCATACATCATACACTTCCCAACATGCATCACTCCAAAATATCATATATCAATGCCTAGGAACCAATTAAGTATATCATAGAAGATAATGCATATTATCACCCAAGGCATGTTATCAATAATAAAATATTAATAGAGTATTTTAAAAAACATAAGCAACCAAACATAGCATATTAATCCAAATAGCTTAATAGGCAAAATCATGTAACCTCGAATATCTCAAATTTAACCTAATGGAGATAAACATACAATCTCCATATCATCATTAGCACCACTAAGTAGTCACTAATGTGATATTGACATTGTCAATTTTTCGCCTACTAGTAGGGTTTAGGTTGCCCTACGCCATTATTGTAAAATATGATACTTAGTCATTTTCGAAGATAGGTGGATTATTTCTCCCACCTGAAGTATGTGTAGCTAGCTCCGAGACAACGAAACGAACACTCTCATTTCCCTCTCAAATCTACCATGCAAGGAAGTAAGGTATTCGGGCATCCAAAAATTCACCTAAATACATTATTGTGAAGCACACGTTACAGGTAACCCTAATCTGAAGACGTCATTGGAAACCGATAAACGAATATAAAGATAACCTTAATACCCTTTGACAACGGCATTTCGACATAAAAAGGACATAGGTTTACCTTAGCCTAGATGAGAAAATAAAGTTAGGGTTAAGAAGATGTCGTCGCCACGATCACGATTGCATAGCCGGAATCTCGATAGGACAAACGATTGAGTCGGAATCGACCTCGGAAGGACACTCTCTTCTCTCTGACATATCCTTCTCATCCTCTCTGTTCATTCTCTTATGAAAATGGGTTTCACGTATGGTAACTTAAGTTACCATACTGACTCGTATGCTTATTTTTTCCAAGATTTCACGTCCACACTCAAGCGTGAAAAGCCCCATGCTCAAGGGTAGTGGCGCTCAAGCGCCAAAGTCACTGCACTCAAGCATGGGGATGACTTCCTCGCAAAATCTTCTCGAAGTGTGTCCTTCTATGTGGCATTTCCTGATGCGTGGCAACCGCCCCTGGGCTCTTAAGCGAGGCCCCCTACAAGCTTGAGTGTGCCAGGTTATGTAGGAAACCCTAATTTCTGATCTCGCTCGATTCGAAGCCAATTCTTCGCACACTGTCCATGCAAGGTTCCCAATGCTTAAACATGCATATTTGACATATGATCAATGTTTAAACATGATCATTAAACTTATAAACAATGTCGTAAAAACACGGATGTTACATTACTACCCCCCTTAAAGGAAATTTCGTCCTCGGAATTTACGTACCTCAGAAAAGATGTGGTTACTGTTGTTCTATGTCTTCCTCACACTCCAATGTAGCATCTCTTATAGTCTCATCCCAAATAACCTTAACCAAAGGAATCTGCCTACCACGAAGCTCCTTAAAGCTTCTATCTGTTATCCTAACAAGTAAGGCCTTGTAACTCCCCGTTTTTCGTTAAGTGCTTCTATGTTATATATATATATATATATATATATATATATATATATATATATATATATATATATATATATATATATATATATATATATATATATACACACACACATACATATATACATATGTATACATATATATATATATATATATATATATATATATATATATATATATATATGTATATGTAGATACATATATATATATACATATATACATATGTATACATATGTATATATATATATATATATATATATATATATATATATATATATATATATATATATATATATATATCTATATATATATACATATATATATATATATATACATATATATATATATATATATATATATATATATCTATATATATGCGTGCGTGTGTGTGTTGTTATATGTTTGATATGTCTGATCTTTAGGTGTATGTGTATGTTAGAGGTAGTTTAGTCTTTGGGGTGGTTTTAATAGTGAATTCTGATTTTTTGGGATCCGCCCGGCCTAAGTTTTCTGAGCCCGGCCTAAGAGTCTGAACCTAGCCTAAGTTTTCTAAGCCAAGCCTAATGACACTGACAGCATTTTGGGGCTTCTATTTGGCTCAGTTGCACCCTAATTCGTTTTAAACCTCTAAGACACGCCATAAACCCTAGATTACACGACTCTAATACTCAAAATCTGCCTCCCACCTTTCTCTTTGAGGTTTCATCGCTTTTCTCTAAAAACTATCTCTCTAGGGACCATTCTGTTCATCGTTTTCCACCGTTCTTCAATTGGACAACATCGTTGCGAACACGTGCTCATTATGTTTGCTGTTTGGATCTCTAAACCAGGTAAAATTCGTGCACCTTTTCATCCTTTTTTGTTAATCTCCTTTCTTCTCCTTGAATTGGGGATAATTGGTTAACTTTTTGTTTGACCAAGGCTTGGAAAGCTGGTCAAGCCGCTTGAGGCAAACGCGTTGGTTCTTTGTGAGACACCCCACTGTGCCTCTTTGTGTCATTAGATTAAAACCTCATTATTTAATTACTTAATCGAACGCTTCACGTGAAAATACATAAAAATTAAAACTTAACTTATAATGTATACAACTTCATATAGAATGGCATATCATAATATAAGTATATTATGCATATTACAAAACAATATTTAGGATATCCCATCAGTAAGATCCCTCACAGGCATATACTTAGACAAAAAGCTAAACAGTGGAAAACATAATAAAAATACGCCTCACAAGAAGCATTGGCCATAACTAACTAGACCCTAATCACCATGGGTCACAGCTCGTCCTACAGTCTCCGATTCGTAGGGAGTTCCATCCAACGCCTCCTGGTTACACTCATCAACAGGGTCTTCTCGTACAATTCCACAAGGAGATAAAATACAATATACATAAATATACAGGGGATAAAAAACAGTTCTACCATCAAAAAGCGGAAAAGAGTCATAGTAAAATTATACAGTAATTGTCACAGACAATCAACACACATAACTAACGAATCATCCTCAAGTTAATATATATCATCCTCTACCCTTACTCTCAGGCAATCTAACACGTTATTTAAACGTAACCTCTCTAATCCTGTCACCATGTCTTTAGGTTATCGTGGCCACTACCACTCCTATCACCATCCCTCATTTGCATCAGGGCACACCCTCATTCTCGTCAGGATGTTCCACCTAGTGCACACCTCCATTCCCGTTAAGGTGTTCCACCCCCATTCCCATTAAGGTGGAAGTGATCTTGCAAGAACTCTTGATTTTACGTGTATTATATTACCAATACACGGTGTATTATATTACCAATACACGGTGTATTATATTACCAATACACAGAAGTGTTTTACGTGTTTTATATTACCAATACACATAAGTGTTTTACGTGTATTATATTACCAATACACGGTGTATTATATTACCAATACAAGGTGTATTATATTACCAATACACAGATGTCTTTACGTATTATATTACCAATACACTTTTGTCTTTGTATATTATATTTCCAATACACTTTTGTCCTTGTGTATTATATTACCAATACACGGTTGTGGACAACAACACCTGTACTTGAATCTCACCAACCCGTTTTAACATCTTAGTGCCTTAACCTTCCATTAGAACTTGACACATATTCTATTCCATAATACCTCATTAACATTCCTCATCTAAGTTAGGCACTTATAAATCATCATTATCCTCACACCCAAAACAATCATCTCTTAGACAACATATATATCTTTGCTTAAAAATCCACTAAGCATAATAAAAAAAAAACCAGGCAGATCATGCATAACACAATATCAATCAAAATATTCCCATATTACCAACATAGCACAAAATCAATTCAATAAAGGTAATAAAATCAAATCAACCATCAAGAATATAAAGATCAACCTAATGTCAATAAACCTACAATCCCCGAATCGCCATTGGTTTTTCAGAAAAGGTTTCCAATGTGATTTTTGTCTTGTTGATTACTCGACTACTAGTAGGGTTTAGGTCGCCCTACACAATTATTATATAATCTACTACTTATCATTTCCGATGATAGGTTGGTTCTTTCCCCCACCTGGGTTATCACCGGACTCCCGAACTTGAAGCTCCTCGTTGTCACACCACAAAGTACTAACTCCACCTTCTGTGCAGGTAAGGAGATTAGATGCTCGAAGAGGTATACCACGAAAGTCCTCGTTTCCTCCGTGATGGAAGTCTAAGGTTATGAACACAAAATCACAAGTTAAAATCAAATAAGAACACTAAACCACAAGGTATAGGTTCGGCCAAGACTAGTTCTTAGGGTTAGAGATTCCCGAAAATTATACAACTCGTGGATTTATGATCCATAAGTGTTAGAAGTTCATAAAAAATGATCATTAAACAAAGTTGAATTAAAATCCCACTAAGTTATACACTTAGGGTATTCGGCCAAGGCTAGTAAAATAGGCTAGCATTCACTAAACTTTCCAATCTCTTAGGTTTAGCATCCATATGTATTAAGGAGCTCAAAACCGTGATCATTTTGGAAAAATAAGAACAAATATCCTAGGTCCATAACCTTCTAGGTTCGGCCTTCATATGATTTATAGGTTAGAAATATTTAAACTTTCCAATCTCATAGACTTAGCATCCAAATATCTTATGGAGCTCAAGTCCATGATCATTTTGGAAAACAATGGAAACTTAAACATTCCAATATCTTAGACTTAGCATCCAAATATCTTATGGAGATCAAGTCCATGATCATCTTGGAAAAATGAAAGTAATACATCCTAGCTTTAATAACATAGAATAAAAAAGTTAGAAATCCTTAAACCTTCCAATCTCTTAGACTTAGCATCCAAATATCTTATGGAGCTTAAGTCCATGATCATTTTGGAAAAATAAAAACTCACACATCCTAGCACCTAAACACTAAGTTTCGGCCATCATAGGATGATGAGGAAAATATTCTTTGTTTAACAGTAGGGGTGAGCATCGGGCGGGTTCGGGCGGGTTCGGGTGGGGTTTGTCGGGTTCGAGGTAAGGAAAATGGAAAGTTGAAATCCATGATCATACTTGGAAAGTTGAAACATAGTATCCTAGGCTTACTTATCCATATTTTCAGTCATCATAGGAACAAGCTATCAAAACTTCCAAGATTTATAGATTTAAGATCAATGGATAGTTAGAAACTCAAACACATGATCATATTCCAAAAGTTGAAACAAAAACTTCCTAGGTCACAAATGCAAGTATTCTGCCTTCATTGGAAGAGATAGGTAGAGATTTTTGTTTTATACAACCTCTTAGTATGTGAAAATATAAGTTAATATAAGACTATAGAAAGTGGTTTCAACTCAAAAGGAGTTTTCTACCATTTTAGAGAGATTTTAGAAGTTTAAAGCATATAAAGAACACATAAAGCAAACTAAGAAATAAAATATGAAACTTGCAAAAAGATTCATATGAGAGAATTACCCTTAGTATAAGGAAGAACTTTAATGAAGAACTCAAGTGGAAAAGACTAATAAAAATGGAAGCTTTAAGTGTTTGAAGAAAGAAGAAATGGAAGAAGTTGAAGAAGTATGAAGATGGAGGAAGAAAATGAGAGAATGAAGATGAGTGATGATTATATAGAGGAGGGAGAAGGGAGCACGAAATTTTGGATATAGGATGAGCTTGGAGAGCAAGTTTTGACCTTGTTCCTTGTTTGGTTGAAGAGAAAAGAGAAAAATAGGTTTTTAGAATATAATATGATATATTTCAAAAAGTCCGTCATGACCACTTTTTAGGAGGTAGCTTAGGACATACCTCTAGTGAGTCACCTCACTCCCTCATGTCACCTCAAGCCTTTTATGTCTCCTATTCTGCTCCATTTCGTACCCGGTTGCATTTCCGATCGTAATTCTTCCGACGTTTTCGCCCGAATAAAATATTTTATTTTATTTTTGAAAGAAAATTTTCAAAATAACCAAAGTTGAAGGAAACATAATAAAAACACTAACTATCTCATTTACGGGTCAAAATTAGGTTTTCTGCACAGTCAACTTGTACCGGCAGTGAAAACGCAGACCAGCTTTCGTCTGAATTTTCAACCGAAAATTTTACCGTAACCCTCTACCATAAAGTAGACTGTGAATATGATTTTATTTTAATCAAAAACACTTTCTAACTCTCAAATTTAGAATATAATTTAATTATATTTTAATCGGTTGAACAACATAATTAAAATCAGGCTGTTACACTTTGTTTGGGAAGCTTGTATGATCTGTTTCAGTTTAGAGGTAAGGTCCCCTTCCCTTGTGGTTTCCTTTCATAATTTTTTGAATATGAAACTAATGGGTTTGTGTTTGGTTTGGCTAAGGTTGAGTTTGTGTTGAGCCGCTTTGGGAACCGAGGGCAGTTTACTGTTAGGAGCTTACGTTGGAGCGACCTTCAATCCAGGTATGGGGAGAAGGGTAGTGTATATCATAGACATTGGGGGTAGTGTAAGGTAAAGGGGTTCCCATGACCTCGGTTTATTGTGTATGCGTATATGATTAATATTATGGTTTGTTTGATTGTGATAACATGATCTTGGTTGTTAATATGCTGTTTATATGCCTATGTTCATACTACGTTCTTGATGTTTATGTTGGTTATATGAACATGATGATATGTTGATGGTTACTATTAGCATAATGTTGTTGGTTGAATGATTGATACCATAATTGTGATGATAGTGTTGTTACTATGTTGATAATGACGTTTAGTCCTAGAATATGTTGTTTACTAGCTTAGGATTAATAGAATTAATCCCTAAATTTAATCGGCTAAGATTGATGTTGAACTTTGCCCAGAACAATACTGTCGTGCATTGAGCATGGTCGTGCTGAATAGGGAGCATGCCCGTGCTCCCAGTTTGAGTTCTGGAAAATGGTCGCGCATTCAGTACGGCCATGCAGCAGAGGAGCATACCTGTGCAGCTGAGCACGACCGTGCTCAAAAGGAAGCGCGGTCGTGCTCCACTTAAGTGGCAGCATGCCCGTGCTGGGGTTAAGCACGACCGTGCTCACCCCTCTGGACAGAATCTGAGATTAAGGACTTAAACAAAGGTTTTTAACCCCAATCTCCGCCAACGATGATGATGACATAGTTAATCAATGATGAAGGTTAGATCACTTAATTAAAGATTAATTAAGATGGTTAAGTCGGTAATCGTTGGGTTACCGCACGTTGATGAGTTGTACCTTGGTGCTTTCTGGCCAAGGGAACCTTGACCCTGCGGTTTGGGTCTAAGGTGTTGTTGATGTTGTACCTTGGTGTCCGAGAGTTTGCTCCAAGGAGACCTTGACTTGGTTGGGTCTAAGGTGTTGCGGTTGATTCCACTAAAGGTTTAAGTGTTGCGGTTGACTTGGTTGGGTCTAAAGTCTTCGGTTGATACTGTCGAAGCAAAGGAGGTGGCGGTTGTCCGTTGTTTGTTGTATGCTGCATGCATCATTGGAGATGTTGTTGTTGGTGGATGTTCGACATAGGGGAGGTCATCCTAGAGTACGACGATCTGGACATCCACGGTAGGTTACCCAAGGTTTGGTAACCGTGCGCCCCCGTGACGAGGAATTCATTGGTTTGATGCGTTGGCTATCCAAGGAGTAGATTCTCTGGCGTTGAGTAGATTCTCAATGTGGATATTTAACTCCGAAGTCGTTCATCTCGAGTTAGTGTGGATCCACATGCATGTTGGAGTAGTGGAGTAGTGTTACATTGCACTGCATAGCATACTAGGTTGATATGATGTTGATTGGATGTGATATATTTATCTATGCTGATGTATGTCATGATGATGCTATGTTGTATGTTTTACCTTGCTTCCTATCTCCATGTCGTATATGTTTACATGGTTCTTACTCCCCTCTTTATGTTTGTTTGTTGGCCTGATTGGCATCTTGTAGAGGATGAGGAGCAGCCCAGAGAGGAGTGACTCTGAGGAGCCACCACTCATAGTTAGGGCCTTTCTTGTTAGTTAGTTGTTCATTGTATTCCGAGGATATTTTTCGGAACGGTTGTACCACCTCTGAATTGTGACATCGAGGTTGGGTGTTTATGTTTATGTTATCTTGATAAAGTTTATTTGTTTTAAACTTGTTTTATTTTTCGCATTTTGTGAACTCGTTCGTGTGGGACCTTTCAACCCATTGACAAATTTTTTAATTGATTCCAGGAAATGCATGTTTTGTTATAATTGCTTTATAACATGCGGGGCAGCAGGGTGTCACAGGCCCCATACTCTAGATTCTCTCGGAGTTGTATGGACTCAGGCTCAAGTACATGAGAAGGATCAGGATAATATTTTCTCAACTGAGAGACGTGGAAGACATTATGAAGGTTAGAAAGGTTAGGTGGTAAGGCTATATAGTAAGCTACTGGACCAACCCGTCGAAGAATCTGGAAAGGTCCAATGAATCGAGGAGTAAGCTTTCTAGACTTGATAGATCTACCAACTCCAGTCTTCAGAGTGACTCTCAGTAACACGTGATCACCCTCCTGGAACTCTAAGGGCCTCCTCCTTTTATTATTATAGCTCTTCTTCCTATCATGCGGTTCCTTCTTCTTTTCCCTTATCTTCCTAACATGTTCTGTCGTCTGTTGTACCACATCAGGACCCAATACTTGGCTCATACCAGTCTCATACCAACAGAACGGGGTCCTACACTTTCTTCCATACAAAGCCTCATATGGTGCCATCCCAATACTGCTATGGAAACTAATTTTATATGTAAATTCAATCAATGGTAAAAATTCACCCCAACTGCCATTGTGTTCCAACAGATTGACTCTCAAGAGGTCCTCCAATGATAGAATCGTCCTCTTTGACTCTCCATCGATCTGGGGATGAAAAGCATAACTCATCCTCGACTTTGTTCATAAATCACTATGCAACTGTCACCAAAATCTAGATGTAAATCTAGGATCCCGATCGGAGACAATGCTCGATGGTATACAATGCAATCTAACAACCTCCTTGATATAGATCTGAGTCAACCTCTCTAAACTGTAACTCTCACCAATAGGTAAGAAGTGAGCACACTTCGTCAACCTATCGATGATAACCCAAATTGCATCATGCTTCTTAGGAGTTCTTTTTAATCCAACCACAAAATCCATCACTATGCTATCCCACTGCCACTCTGAGATATCCAACGACTGCAACAAACCCACAGGCTTTTGATGCTCTATTTTAGCCTTTTGACACACTAGGAAAAATAAAACACACTATGCGACTTCCTTCTTCATCCTCAGCCACCAAAACATCTTCTTTAAATCCTGATACATCTTCGTAGCTCCGGGGTGAAAACTCAGCTTTCTCTTATGTGCCTCTTCCAAGATCATCTTACATATCCGGTCTCAAAATCCTAACACTCTATTTGTACTTCTAATGATCTCTGAAACCTTACCCTCATCTATACCTCTACTTACCTCCTGCAAATACTAATCTTGTCCTTGCTTATCCTTAAGCTCTTTGAGAAACTCACTACTGATGGTTATCATACCTAAACATATCCTATCCTCAACCAACTCCATACCTAAGTTAAGATCTCTGAACTGCTCAATCAACTCCGTCTTCTTAACCATCATCGCGGACACATGCAAAGAATTCCTGCTTAGTACATCCGCTACAACATTCGCCTTCCCATGATGGTATTGTAAATCAAACTCATAGTCCTTGATGACTCCAACCATCTCTGATGTCTCATATTCAGCTCCTTCTAATCAAATAGATACTCCAAACTCTTATGATCACTGTGCACATTAAACTTAACTCCATAGAGATAGTGTTGTCATATCTTCAGTGCGAACACTATAGCTGTCAACTCCAAATCAAGGGTCATATAGTTCCTCTCGTGAATTCTGAATTGTCTTGAAGCACAAGCCACAACTATTCCCTCTTGCATCAGCACACAACCTAAACCTTGGTATGACTCATCACAATATATTTCAAACTGTCCTAAAGGATCTTGTAAAGTTAGCACTGGTGATGTGGTTAACCTCTTCTTGAACTCTTGAAAACTCTTCTTACACTCATCCGTCCAAACATAAGTGGTACCTTTCCTCGTCAACTGCATCATCGATAACGCAATCTTCGAGAAACCTTCTATAAATCTCTGGCAGTATCCAGCTAATCCAAGAAAGTTCCTCACTTCACTCACTGACTTAGGTCACTCCCACTTAAGCAATGCCCTAACTTTAGCTGGATCTACTGATATTCCTTCCTTATTAATCACATGCCCTAGAAATTAAACTTCCTCTAAACATAATTCACACTTGGATAACTCCGCATACAACTGACGATCCTTCAACACTTGCAATATTATCCTTAGATGTTGCTCATGATCCTCCCGTGATTAGGAATAGATATGGATATCATCAATGAACACCACCACAAACTTATCGAGGAACGGTGTGAAAATCCTATTCATATAATCCATAAACATTGCTGGAGCATTAGTCCCACCAAAAGTCATAACTAAATACTCGTAGTGTCCGTACCTCGTCCTGAAAGTTGTCAGGGTATATCCTCTTTGTTAACTCAAATATGATGGTATCTGGACCTCAGATCAATCTTAGAAAACATTGAAGCTCCCTTCAACTGATCCATCAAATCATCTATCCTAGGCAACTGATACTTATTTTTAATTTTCACTTTGTTCGGTTGCCTGTAATCCTTGCACAACTTAGCACTTCCATCCTTCTTCTTAACAAACAACACCGGTGCTCCCTACGACAAAACACTAGGTCTAATAAACTCCTTCTTCAACATATCATCCAACTGCTTCTTCAGCACAACCAACTCCATGGGTGACATCCGATAAGGTGTTATTGAGATAGGTCTTGTCTCCGGTATGAGATCAATGGTGAACTCTACTTCACTCTCGGGTGGCAAACCCAGAAAATCAGGATGGAAAACTTCATTAAACTCTCTCACGATAGGCATAGAATCTATACTCGGAGTCACCTTAGCTTCCACAGAGAAAAGCATCATGTACTGTCGAGAATCATGACTCCTCATAGATACTCCTTCATTGGCAGATACATAGCTAGAAGGCTCAAGAAAAGATAGGGTATTTCTAGAACAGTCAAACACTACATGGTTAGCCGAAAGCCAATCCATGTCAAGGATCACGTCCATCTACTGCATAGGCAAGCAGACAAGGTCTACAAGGAATGTCCAATTCTCAACAACTATAGGACACTGTAAACAAAGGGATATAGTCATCAAGAGTGAGAAAATCAGAGTTGTATATCAGTGTTTTTGTGCATAGCATTTCCTCAAAGAGATCTTTAAATAAAATATGAAAGTCTATGTCCAAATCTCTTGAAACTTGATTTTTCTCGCGCAATAATCGATTATCCAAAAATCCTAATCGATTATTTTAGGTAAAAAAAAGGTGCATTTTCAAACAATCAAGCCATAATCGATTGTACTAATCGATTACTAGTTCATTATTTAAGTTCATTGGACTGTTCAAATAAGCATAATCGATTAGCAACTTTCTGACTTTTGATTCATAAGCAATAATCGATTTTGAAAACCCATTATTGATTATTTTATTTCAGAATTCAAAACTTAAAGGCTTAAAAGTAATTAAAATCATTTAAGAGCATTTAAAGCCAATTAGGCTGAATTTTAAAACGTGTTTAGATATAAATAATCGATTACGTTAATCGATTATTTCAGTTCAAAATTTTAATTTTAAAAATTAACAGCTCTAATATTAATGACTCATATAAGCACAATTAAGAGATGCATAATCAATAATCAATTAGACTAATTGATTATTCCTCGAAAAAAATTTGATTCTTGAAAAACTAAAAGACTTAAATATATTTTCAATAAATTCAATTAAAAGCTTTTTTAAGTTTATTTTTACAAAACTGATGTTAAAGTGTGTGTGATTAATTTTGAGAGCCACACTAACCACTTACAATAACTTCTAAAAACAAACAATACAATTAAGATAAAATCCCTTAACCGAATATATTGACTTGTTGGTCCTTTTCGCGATTTTTTGCAATATAGTCCTTTCTGACTTAGCCTTTTATCAATCATCAAAACAATTGTACCTGTCAAGGCATATATCCATATGGGATACTTCCATTATTCCTGTGAAGACAGTATTTTAGATATTCCATGATGATGAACGAAATATTAATTTTTGGAGTAGGCGAGGAGGTGATAGACCACATTCATTTCAGACTTTGATAGAGTGGAGAAGTGTCGGCCTTCACTATCTGTGAGGGGAAGAATGAAATGGTGGCAACACTCCAGCAAGAACCTAGTAGTGAAAGGCTATGGTTTTCCAGACAGCGTTGTCTCCAAAGATTTTCTGATATACCTTCTTCAGTGAAAGGCTAGGTTTTCCAATATCCAGTCCATACTTCTGAAACTCTCCAGACCCTTGTTTGGATCTCCTGTTAATTGAGCAATAAGTGCCTGTGTGATGGTCACTAGTACACCATCACTTATGTGCCCAATGCTGGATCAATCATCGTTGATATCAGCATTTGACTAGAAGTCCTTGTTTTCTACCGCAGGGATGGGTCTTTGGAGATTGAAGTATCCAGCCCAACCTTGAACAACAATCTCTGTAGTTGATAAATAAAACAATTCAAGGCTATTGCAAGGAAAATATTTTACAGGTGGCAGCACCTTATGAATTTGGGTCTTGGGCCTTCCAATTTGGAAGACCTTGACTTATAGCCCTGATCTTGTCACCTGTTTGCTTCTGCTCACTGTTTATGTGACACCTGTGGATGCTATGTACTTTCAGGAAATTAATTTTGATGATGAGCAACAAAAACAAAGCAATTGATTGAGAAATGAAAAGTACAAGATCAAAGAAAGATAATCCAAGACCAAGAGAAGAACTTCAAGGGTATATAGCTTAAGTTTGGTCTTAGGATTATTTGTAAAACTCAAATGTAGGATTGACTATTAAAATTGAGTTAACTAAAAATTGTTTTTAAAATTGAAAATGGGCTTTAGGTTTTTCAAAGAAATGGAAAAATGTTTTTCATAAGTGTTATAATATTCCTTGGTTTGAAAAATATCATTTTTCTAATAAAAGAACAGCTCGTAATTGAATTACTAGAACTCCTATAATCTATTACCACTTTCTGGAAAAATCAATATTTAAAAGTATCAGTGGTAATCGATTACCAGACTCCCGTAATCGATTACCAGCTTTCTGGAAAGCTCGGTATTTCAAACTGACAGCTCATAATCGGTTACCAGTACATCTGTAATCGATTACCAGTCGCGAAAAAGTGATTTCTGGTACAGAAAATGCGTGACAGTTGTGCAAAACGGCTATATTTTCAAACCCCACTATAAATACTCTGTTGTAGCTCGAAAAACTCTAGGTTAACACTCTAAGAACACTTGCCCAACATCTCTAACCTCAAGATTCAATCTTTCACTCTTGAAATCAAGATTTGAGCCAATCCTACACAAGAGTCAGTGCTTCAACTTGTATTGATTCAACCTTTTGAGGTATTCTTCTTTGTAATCACTTATTTCTTGATTTGTATTGGTTAAAGAGAGTGAGGAATCTCTCTAGTTTGATTTGTAACAAGGGTGAGGTATCCCTTGAGTAGATTTGGAGACTCTAGCACAAGGGTGAGGTGTCCCAAGTGAAGAGGGCTCTTTGTATAAGGGCGGGGAATCCCTTTAGAAGAAGAAGGTGAGGTATCCTTCTTGTATTGAGAGAAAATCTTGGGGTGAGGTGTCCTTAAGTCCAAAGGGTGGGGTATCCCTTTGGTGAGTAGTATTGAGGCTCTTGCACTAGGTGGGGTATCCGAGTGGAGAGTGCTCTAAGTGTTGTAAAGTTTGAATTGATTATTAGTGGAAAATACTCACAAATGTATTGTGGGGACTGGATGTAGGTCACTCAAGGGAGTGATTGAACCCATATAAATTGATTGTGTGCTTTTATCATTCCTTATATTTTTATTTGTTCATTACAAATTGGTCTTGGTTAAAAAAAGGGGACAAAAAATTTAAGATCTCAATCCCCCCCCCCCCCCCCCCTCTTGAGATTGAAACCACTTGGTAACAAGTGGTATCGGAGCTAGGCTCATGTGTAAAGAGCTTAGCGACTTCAAGAGAAAGCTGGCTTCAAGTTGGCAAATACGAGAGGGAGCTTCTCTAACCCGTCCTCCGGGATTCAATGGGCAAGGCAATGCCTATTGGAAGGAAAGAATGAAGATTTTTATTGAGGCGGTTGATATGGATGTGTGGGACTCTATTGAAAATAGGCCTTTTGTTCCTACCTACTTGGTGAATGGTGTTCTAACCAACAAACACAAGAGTGAATGGATGGATGAAGAAAATAAAAGAGTTCAATACAATCTTCGTGCCAAGAACATCATCACAAATGATTTGAGTGTGGACGAGTTCTTTAAGGTTTCAAATTGAAAAATCTCTCAAGAGAAGTGGGATACACTCCAAGTAACACATGAAGGTACAAGTGAAGTCAAGAGAACAAGATTAAACACCTTGATTCGTGAGTATGAGCTTTTCCAGATGAATCAAGGAGAAAGCATTCAAGAGATGCAAAAGAGGTTTACTCCTGTGGTAAATCAAATTGCTTCATTGGGGAAGACTTTTCAAAATGAAGACTTGATCAACAAAGTATTGAGATGCTTGAGTAGAGAATGGCAATCCAAAGTCACTGCAATAGTGGAATCAAGAAATTTAGCAACCATGACTTTGGCTACTCTCTTTGGCAAATTACAAGAACATGAGTTGGAACTTAGCCGATTATCAGAACATGAAGAAAATGGCAAGAAGAAGAAAGGATTTGCTTTTATGGCCTCATCCTCGAATCTTAGTGATGAAGATGATGAAGACGATAGTAGGAGACAAGTAGATGAAGATGATGAGAACATGGCTCTCTTGGTAAGAAAGTTCAAAAAGTTCATGAAAATGGAGAGCTTTCCAAGAAAATCCTTTCTCTCATCAAAGAAAGTAACAAAGTTTGAGAAAGGACCCTACAAAGAAAAGAGAAGAACATGGGAAGAAAATGACACGGACTCATCGGAGAGCTCCGAAAGTGAAGATGCTCAATTATGTCTCATGGCCGATCATGAGAGCGAAAGTGAGGTAGAATCTAACTCTTCCACTAATTCTTATAATGAATTGCATGATGAATTTTTAGAATTTCATAAGGATTCTATGAGGTTAGCGAAGGCTTTAGATAACTCAAAGGAAATCGTTAGTTATTTTCAAAATCAAGTGATTGCCTTAACCAAGGAAAGACTAGAGCTTAAAAGGAAAACTATAGCCTTGGTTACATTAAAGGAAATTATGTTTGTGAAAAATGCATAAAGTATGAGAAGGAAGTTAAAGACCTTCAATGCATGGTAGAAAAGTTCACTAATGGTAGAGATAACCTAAATGCATTGCTTGGAAATCAAAAGGCATGTTATGATAAAGCAGGCTTAGGTTACAAACCCCTTGTGCATGAAAAATCAATTAAGAACGTGTTTGTAAAAACTAAGGTTTCTACTAGCCCTTTCACTAGATGTTATTATTGTGCTAAAAAGGGACATACCGCATCCATTTGCATGGCTAGAAATAAAAAAAGTGAGAAAATGATATGGGTTCCTAAGGGGACATTTTATCATGCTAACCAACAAGGACCCAACAAGATTTAGGTACCAAAAAAATCCCAATGAAATTATTTTGTAGGTGTGCTTTAAGTTTGTTTTGCATGTAGTTCCAACTTCTTTCCACACAAAAAACATGATAATATTGCCAATCATAAATATTGTATGAATGTTTGATTCAAAATGATAGTTTGCTCAATATATATAGTGCACTGGTATGATAAGCTATGTTCTCTGTTGAATTTTGCCACTAAATGAACACAAGGTTGCACTTAATTGACTAGCTCATGCTTGTTTGAAATATTGACCAATCTTGTATTGAATTATTGTGAATAGAATGCTTGATTATTTGCAAAATCGTGTGAAATATTGTTTGTGATTGAGGATTGATGTGTTTGTCATGTAGAATATGTCACATGGTCCAATTTGAGCTTCATTATCATTGAATATTAAGTGTTAGATTAGATAGGAAAGACTTGTAGCATTTGAAGTTGTCAAAAACATGTGCTCTGTGAAATTTGCATAAAAATAATAGATTAAGCATGCATAAATAATCAATTAATGGAATTCTGTTGATCATGAAATATGCCACAAAAACAAGATGAACATGCATCATAAAAATATAGCATATCCAACATAATCATCTCATCATATTAGCATCCTATATATATATATATATATATATATATATATATATATATATATATATATATATATATATATATATATATATCATCCCAAACAAGGTATGTTATGTGATGCAACCCTACTCCATTACTCCAACGCATGAATGAGCAACACAACTCACAACCAACAATCACCACCTCCACTTGGGCCACTCGGCTACCCAAGTTCATCATCATCATCATCAACATTATCTTTCATCTTTAGTCTTTAATCTTTTATCACATAATCTTTGCACTTACACTCTGGCCAATAAGCATCAGAGCTCAACACCTTGACTATTAAGCATCAAGGTCCCCTTGGCAACTCGGCTACCAAGGTCCAATATCTTTTAAAAACACCTTGACATTATGCATCAAGGCCCCATTGGCCACTCGGCTACCAAGGTACAGAACAACCACACTCAAACTAATAAGCACCAGAGCTCAACACCTCGATCATTTGGATATCGAGGCCCCCTTGGCCACTTGGCTACCAAGGTACAGAACAACATCTTTCCCCTTTAGTTATTAACACTCTGTCCCAAAGGCACTAGAGCTCAACACCTTGACCATTAAGCATCAAGGCCCGCTTGGCCACTCGGCTACCAAAGTACATTATTGTCTTTAAGTTATCTAACTTGTCTTTACTTGGTTTGGGGTCTTCTTTATTATTAGAAGCATTTGGGGTGAAACACCCCTTGTTACTATTCTATGTTCTGATCTGTACATGGAAGCACGACCATGCTTCCCCCAACACAGGCTTGCTGATTGTTGAGCACGATCGTGCTCATCAATGGAGCATGGTCGTACTGTTTCTGGGCAGAAGGGTTGAACAACCCCCACTATGTTTTCTAGGCATTCAAGGATCAAAGTTACTGGTTTAAGCTACACCATCAATCATCATTTTCATTATCTTTACTTGTTTTGCATGTCTTTTAGTTCCAACTTCATTACTAACATCCCTAAAACACTCACTAATCAATCCCAGGGTCGTTAACTAAGCCCTATGAGCATAACCTTGCCTCTCATACTATATTCGTGTCTTATGAACAAACTGGGAAAAAATCCCTTAAATGCATTCATCTTTACTAACATCTCTTCTAAGGTTTTAAAATCATTAATAAGCCATATTACTTGGTTAGAGTCTTATTAACGTCATTGTTGGCATAACAGCCTCAACAATCAACACTCATTCAGAGCACAACATCATCATCATTATCATAACATCATCATCATCATCTTCATAACAACATCATCATAATCATTCAAGGCATCATTAAACATCATACTCAATTGGGCAATAACATCCGATCTTACATCACCAATAATTAACATCAACAATACAACAATTAAAGTGTGCCATTAACATTAGAATCATACTATAAATATATCAATTAACATCAAATAGACAAACAACATATGACAGGGTCATGGGTTAACCCTTCATCTTACACTACCCCCAATGCCTACATGTCAATACTATTCCTTCTCCCCATACTGGTATGAAGATCAAACCCCGAAAGCAAATTGGTCACGTTCCCTCAAGCGACTCGATAAGTTTCCCAAGCCTTGGTCAAACATAAGAACAACCATTTAATCATAATCCAACAATTAAGAAAAGAGATTAATAGAGAGGGATAACCGACTTACCTCTACTGACTCTAACTCGTGACCACTCTCTCAAAACTAGAGCAAGAATGCCAAGAACTTCAAAGGGTTCAAGGGAAGAGGTTCCTGTCACACTAGGATTGCCCGATGTGCCAATTTTAAGGGTTACAGCCGCTACCTCGGTAAGCCACCTATTTATACTGTCAATATAGTATGTACGACCATGCTTCGTGATGTACGACCATGCATAGTTATTTTCGAAGCATTCAATGAATCGACAGTATGTACGATCGTGCATAATTATGTATGGCCGTTGATAAGCCTCTGGCTTATCTAGTTTTATAACTAGATGGACTGTGGTTTTCGTGCAATTTATTCGAGTTCACTCTCGTTTTCGCCCAAATTTGCCTTGTTTTGTTCCTAAGTTGGACTTTGACTCGTTTTGCGTCTTTTGCGTAGTTTTTAGGTTATTTTGAATAGAATTACGCTTGTGGGTGCTTTTGTTGTTTCAGGTTAAGTAAGTGAAGCTCCGGGAGTCAAGGAAAGCAAAGAAATAGTGGAAATTGAAATTCTGAGACACTCGCCCCGCGAGTGTACTCTCGCCTCGCGAGAGTCTGAAGACCAGCAAGACAGAGACCATCACGGCCAAGCCGTGATGAATACCACGCCCGTGGCAGTTTAAGGTTTGAAGACTCGCCCCGCGAGAGAATGAAGACTTGGAAGTCAGAGACCATCACGGCTGAGCCGTGATGAAGGTCACAGCCTAGAATTGAAGACTCGCCCCGCGAGAGGCTGCTCGCCTCGCGAGAGTTTAAATTGAAAGCGCGCCAATTTTAATTCTCGCCTCGCGAAAGGCTGGTCGCCTCGCGAGCGAGCGCAAATCAGGAATCCTATTTAAAGGCTTTTGCAGATCAGATCAGGGGGGATTGTTAGCATCCAGTTTTCCACTGTTTAGAGTAGCGTTTAGGGTAGTTTCTTTTCTCTTTGGAGCTGCGTCTCCCTTTTTATCATGGAGTTTAGGTCCGATCGCTTGTCTATGAGCATGAGGAACTAATCTCCTCGTCCGAGGAGATTATGAAGCCACCCATGGCGATGTAAATCCAATATGATGTATGTCTTTCTCCTTTAATTCAATTCTTGTTTTCTAATTCTGATTTGATTGTGTTAATCATATGTGTTGCGTGATTGACTTGTTAACGTTGATGAGGCTTAGTCAGCGATTCACGTTTAGAACTTGAATTAGGATCATCGATCGAATATTGCACGAGAGTGAGTAGGAGATCGGTGCGACCTTATAGGGAACACGAATTAACAGAATTCGAGATTAGGGTTAAGAGACCTAGCAAGTAATTAACTCAAATCATCGAATACGTCCTAATGAGCACGGAAGTGGATTTAGGAGAATTTAGGGGTCCCGGTTGACATTGTAATTGAACCTAGGGAGGAATTCATCATCACTTGGGTGTACATATTGGGTAGGTGGATTTGTGACCTTGGACATTTTAGTTTTCTGATTTTTAGTTAATTATTTATTTAGACTAGTTAATTGAATTCAGATATTAATCTCTCTCCCTCAACCACTTTTCTGTAACTTGACCGAACGTATCTGACTTCCCGCGGATTAGTCGAATTGGTATCCCAATCCTTGAGTTCGACCTCGGTATTTACTTACCGTGTTTATTTTTATTACTTGCGACGACCCGGTACACTTGCCGGAGTCACAACAAGTTTTTGGCGCCGTTGCCGGGGATTGGCACAACCAATTTTTCTGATTTTAGGGGAGTTTGATTATTTGGTTAAGTTATTTTTGTTCTTATTTTTTATTTTTATTTTTATTATTCTCTTTTTATTTTCTACTATCTCTCTACTTCTTTGATTCCACTTGGTCTTGCCTTGTTTTGTATGCGAGGTACATGAAGGAATGCTTCCGGGTTGCGAATATTGTGATGGGAACCATGACACTTGGAGTTGTCCATTCTACTTCCCTCATGTATATGTGGAACCATGGCATAATGACAAGTGCCCCGAACAACTATCGAGTCAGAATCAGTATTGGGGTGATATGAGTAGAGACCATCCGGATTTTGCTTGGAGTAATGATGGCGGTGGTCTAGCCTGGCAGCCACAACCTCAACAAAATTGGCAACAACAACCTCAACAGAATTGGCAGCCACAACCTTGGGAGTTGGCTCTTGAGAGGGCAAATGCGGCAATGGATAAGTTGGCGAGTTCTATGGAGACATCATTTGAGAAGGCAATTGCGGCTGTAGAGGAGTTGGGTCAACTCGTAGAACAACAAAATGAGCGTCCCACAGAGACTTTCCCAGTTGATACCGAGAACGACCCTAAGAACCAATGCAATGCCACAACAACTAGAAGCAGTGGGGTGTTGGGATATGACTGGGATGTAACTAGTTCTCAGGGAGTTGAGGAAGAACTACCACAAGTTGAGGAAGAACAACCGGAGGAAAAGGAATTGGTAAGTGTCATGGCCCCGGAACAACCACATGTTGAGGAAGAGCAACCTAAGGAAGAGGAGTTGGCAAAGGACAAGGCACTGGAGCAAGGGGGTAGAGATCAAGATGAAGATAAAGTGGCGGAGGATTCCACCATGCTTGCCAAGCAACCTGATTTTGATGCGTTAAATAAATATGTTGGCTTGCATGCATGTGTGGACACCGGTAAATTAGACCCTCCCACTTGTCTAGCACACTTCCTCGTGAAAACACCATTTGACCCGAGAGGAAGTGAGTTCATAATTGAAGAGGTCAATGGAGTTTTCACACACTGGCTGGGTAGAGTAGATAATAAGGTCATATTGCTGCTACGATCTCCACTCCAATTACCATTGGATCCGGGTGGAGGATTTGATATGATGAGCGTCCCTTGGCCTCTGTACCACAGACTATGGGATCCAGGTGGATGCTTCGTAATAAGTCAAGCTCGGGACGTTAAACAAGCGCTTCTTGGGAGGTAACCCAAGCTAGGTATCCCTCTCTTTTCCTAACTTTTGTTTTTGTGTTTGCTTTTTGTTTTTGTTTTTGTTTGTCACTCTTGAATAATTTGAGAAGATCAAGAGTTTTTGTATGAAATGTCGTGTCGGCAAGCTTGTTGGATTTTGATTGAATTGAGCATAGATTGATTGCATGAATTATTTGACCATTGATGATTTCCCCCTAGGTTCTGAAATTAGAAAAATTTATCCCCACTTAAAAATTGAAAACTGAATTTTGAGAACCTTGTTGTGATTACTTGATTTATGATAAGTTTGGGGTGAGGGGGTGCACCCATTAGGAATCGTATCTCGGTCAAACAATTTGCAAAATGTCCAGGTGAGGATTTGAGCCTCCAACTCTGTTTTTGAATGTGTGAATCACTGTTAAGTTGCACTTTCCCGAATTTGCTTGAATCTCTATATGGTTTGCATGTTTATGTGTTGCATCAAATGATTTAGGCAATTTTCTTTGAATAACTACTTGGCCTGAAAAGAACCATCCCTAATGCATGTTCCCTAGTTAGCCAAATTGAGCCCAATTGACCTATTGTTTCTTGATGACCCTACATTACGAGCCAAAATCCGAAAAACCATGTTAACCCAATCTTAGGATTAGGAGAGCATGGAAATGAGCAAGAGAAAGGTTGTGAGAAACTAAGTTTGGGGTGGCTACGAGGTGATATGTCATATTGGGATGAGAAAAAGAAAATAAAGGTTGGCCCAAGGCAGAAAAAAAAAAATAAAAGAAGAAAAGAAAAGAAAAGAAGAAAAACAAAAAAAAAAATTGCCAAAGGAAATGGGGCAGAACAAAAAGATTAGCAAGGAAAAGGCTGTAGTCACCCGAGCACAAATGAAAAATGGAAAAAGGAATTAGAGTGGAATGTATGTCAAATGCTCATGCTCTCTTAGTTCCTAGGGACTCAAGCCTAAATATCCTTCATTATCATACCCTCAGCCAGGCCCCATTACAACCTTTAAAAGACCTTATGATGTTGCATACATGTTTACGTGGGAACTACTTTTGAGATGAAAATCAAATTCATGGGAAGTGCTCTTGATAAGTGAAATTGAGTGAAAAAGTTGAAAGCCTTGACGAATTGAGCGAATGAGTGAAATTTTACATACCCTTGTGAGGAAGGCAGTTGTTTGAAATTGGTGATCTTCCTTTTGTGTGTGACTCTGATCCTCAACTTTGACTAATGATTGCATGAATGATGAAGTTCTCAATGGTTTAAAGTAAATGAATGTGGGGATTACATTTATGTAGGGGGGAGATCATTTGAGAAAAACTGTTTTGTAAAGTTGCATTAAATTTGTGCGAAATCGATTGATTCCTTTAGGCTTGCCAAGTCTTGAGTCGTTTTTGAGTTTTAAGCTTGCTTGGGGACAAGCAAGGTTTAAGTTTGGGGTATTTTGATAAGCCTCTGGCTTATCTAGTTTTATAACTAGATGGACTGTGGTTTTCGTGCAATTTATTCGAGTTCACTCTCGTTTTCGCCCAAATTTGCCTTGTTTTGTTCCTAAGTTGGACTTTGACTCGTTTTGCGTCTTTTGCGTAGTTTTTAGGTTATTTTGAATAGAATTACGCTTGTGGGTGCTTTTGTTGTTTCAGGTTAAGTAAGTGAAGCTCCGGGAGTCAAGGAAAGCAAAGAAATAGTGGAAATTGAAATTCTGAGACACTCGCCCCGCGAGTGTACTCTCGCCTCGCGAGAGTCTGAAGACCAGCAAGACAGAGACCATCACGGCCAAGCCGTGATGAATACCACGCCCGTGGCAGTTTAAGGTTTGAAGACTCGCCCCGCGAGAGGAAGCTCACCCCGCGAGAGAATGAAGACTTGGAAGTCAGAGACCATCACGGCTGAGCCGTGATGAAGGTCACAGCCTAGAATTGAAGACTCGCCCCGCGAGAGGCTGCTCGCCTCGCGAGAGTTTAAATTGAAAGCGCGCCAATTTTAATTCTCGCCTCGCGAAAGGCTGGTCGCCTCGCGAGCGAGCGCAAATCAGGAATCCTATTTAAAGGCTTTTGCAGATCAGATCAGGGGGGATTGTTAGCATCCAGTTTTCCACTGTTTAGAGTAGCGTTTAGGGTAGTTTCTTTTCTCTTTGGAGCTGCGTCTCCCTTTTTATCATGGAGTTTAGGTCCGATCGCTTGTCTATGAGCATGAGGAACTAATCTCCTCGTCCGAGGAGATTATGAAGCCACCCATGGCGATGTAAATCCGATATGATGTATGTCTTTCTCCTTTAATTCAATTCTTGTTTTCTAATTCTGATTTGATTGTGTTAATCATATGTGTTGCGTGATTGACTTGTTAACGTTGATGAGGCTTAGTCAGCGATTCACGTTTAGAACTTGAATTAGGATCATCGATCGAATATTGCACGAGAGTGAGTAGGAGATCGGTGCGACCTTATAGGGAACACGAATTAACAGAATTCGAGATTAGGGTTAAGAGACCTAGCAAGTAATTAACTCAAATCATCGAATACGTCCTAATGAGCACGGAAGTGGATTTAGGAGAATTTAGGGGTCCCGGTTGACATTGTAATTGAACCTAGGGAGGAATTCATCATCACTTGGGTGTACATATTGGGTAGGTGGATTTGTGACCTTGGACATTTTAGTTTTCTGATTTTTAGTTAATTATTTATTTAGACTAGTTAATTGAATTCAGATATTAATCTCTCTCCCTCAACCACTTTTCTGTAACTTGACCGAACGTATCTGAATTCCCGCGGATTAGTCGAATTGGTATCCCAATCCTTGAGTTCGACCTCGGTATTTACTTACCGTGTTTATTTTTATTACTTGCGACGACCCGGTACACTTGCCGGAGTCACAACAGCCGTGCATACTAACAATCGAATTTGGGAAAAACACCCGAATAACAGTTATATATAATTCTCTTATCTTTCCAATGCATTAAAGATCACCTCAAACGGACATTTAGAACTCAAGATATGGCAAAAACGGTGAAATAGGTTACTAGGACTCTAAAAGGATTGACCCTTTCTAAGGTTAAACTTAACAATATGCATAAACACTTAAAAAAGGCTTAACTCGAAAAATGGAGTGTTACAATTTCACCCCCTTATAAAAATTTCATCCTCGAAATTTCTATCACCTTGATTGGTTATGCTTTAACCAATTAGGCACATAATTTGGGTCAAGTCCTCGGACTCGGAGGCTCCAACAAAGCAGGAAGAACTAAAGGTTCTTAGCACTAAGCATCATTATCTATAATAAATATAGATAATCCAAACAAGAACACACAGAAGACTCATGACAGACTCATACCACGGCCTGATAGGACATACCAACTCTGATACCACTAAATGTGTGACCCTCTACCCCGCATGTATTTATAAAACAATAAAAGGTAACATCGATATCAAAACATGCACTAATTATTTAAAATTAGAAACCAATGGGTATAGGATACCACATTGTAACAAGTCTCAAGCACGAAAATATAACATAAGTTTTAAAAGTGAGATCATAGCATAAACATAACTAAAACCCAACCTCGACGTCACATTACAGAGCTGGTATAACCATAATCTGAAACACCTCGGATAAACAACATAACTAAACAAATCCTACAGAACAACCACACTCGGGCCAATAAGAACCAGAGCTCAACACCTCTACCACTCGGCTATCGTGGCCTCCTTGGCCACTTGGCTACCAAGGTACAGAACATCTTTCAACTTTAACTATTAACACTCTGGCCTATAGGCACCAGAGCTCAACACCTTGACCATTAAGCATCAAAGCCCTCTTGGCCACTCGGCTACCAAGGTACATTATTGTCTTTAAGTTATCTAACTTTTCTTTACTTGGTTTGGTGTTTTCTTAATTATTAGAAGCATTTAGGGTGAAACACCCCTTGTTACTATTCAGCACGGTCGTGCTTCCCCCAACACGGGTGTGCTGACTGTTAAGTCAAGCACGGTCGTGCTGACTATTGAGCACGACCGTGCTCAATGGAGCGTGGCCATACTGTTTCTTGGCAGAAGCGTTGAACAACACCCACTATGTTTTCTAGGCATTCAAGGATCAAACTTACTGGTTTAAGCTACACCATCAATCATCATTTTCATCATCTTTACTTGTTTTCCATGTCTTTTAGTTCCAACTTCATTACTAACATCCCTAAAACACTCACTAATCAATCCTAGGGTCTTTAACTAAGCCCTATGAACATAACCTTGCCTCTCATACTATATTCGTGTCTTATGAACAAACTGTGAAAACATCCCTTAAATACATTCATGTTTACTAACATCTCTTCTAAGGTTTTAACATCATTAATAAGCCATATTAATTGGTTAGAGTCTTACTAACGTCATTGTTGGCATAACAGCCTCAATAATCAACACCCATTCAGAGCACAACATCATCATCATTATCATAACATCATCATCATAATCTTCATAACAACATCATCATCATCATCATAATCATTCAAGGCATCATTAAACATCATACTCAATTGGGCAATAACATCCGATCATACATCACCAATAATTAACATCAACGGTACAACAATTAAAGCATGCCATTAACATAAGAATCATACTATACATGTATCAATTAACATCAAATAGACAAACAACATTTGACAGGGTCATGGGTTAACCCTTCATCTTACGCTACCCCCCAATGCCTACATGTCAATACTATTCATTCTCCCCATACCTGGTATGAAGATCAAACCTCGAAAGTAAATTGGTCACGTTCCCTCAAGCGTCTCGATGAGTTTCCCAAGCCTTGGACAAACATAAGAACAACCAATTAATCCCAATCCAACAAATAGGAAAAGATATTAATAGAGAGTGATAACCAGCTTACCTCTACTGACACTAACACGTGACTACTCTCCCGAAACTCAAGCAAGAACGCCAAGAACTTCAAAGAGTTCAAGGGAATGGAAAGGGAAGAGGTTTCTATCGCACTAGGATTGCACAATGTGCAAATTTTGAGGGTTACAGCCACAACCCCGGTAAGGCACCTATTTATACTGTCAGGATAGTATGTACAACCATGCTTCGTGATGTACGGTCGTGCATAGTTATTTTCGGAGCGGTCAGCGAATCGACAATATGTACGACCGTGCATACTAACAACTGAATTTGGCCGAAACACCTAAATAATACTTGTAGACAATTCTCTTAGCTTTCCAACTAATCAAAGATCACCTTAAATGGACATCTAGAACTCAAGATATGGCCAAAACAGTGAAACAAGTTACTAGGACTCTAAAGGATTAAACATTTCTAATCTTACACTTAACAATATGCATAAACACTTAAGGTTAACACAAAAAAACATGGTGTTACAGTTTATTGCGCTCTCTAGATTATGTTAGGTGGGTATAAGGAACATAAAAAGATATATAGTCTACATTTTCCAATGACTTGAAAAGTATAACATTGTCCACTGGCAATTATGTTTGATCAAGTATTGGCACTGTGAAGTTTCAACAATTGGCATATGTCTTATGTTGAAGAAGTCGGTATGTGACAAAAGAACCCACATAACATAAAGTAGCATAAGAAATTTGTGGTACACAAGAAACCTGAGTCACAACACTTCAAAATAATCAGAATACCAATCTGGAATAGTCAGAGATAAAGTGACGTAAGCAATTAGTGTGGCTAGAAAGAGTTTCAAGTTAGTGGAGTTATGAGATTAAATCATTTGGCTAAGACACAAATGTACTATTAAGTATGCATGGAAAAAGTAAAATTAATGAGCCTGAAGGAATGTTAGTTATAACCATATTCTGTTATTTCAGTTAGCTAGTTTCTGTAACTAACAGCTCCTATTTGTTAGCCTATTCATTATTATATATAGATGATGAATAGGACTCTTTGTAACACAGTGAGTGTATACATCCACAAACACATCAAATATAATGAGAAGTAATTCAGTTAGCAAAGGTCTAGTTATTTTACATGGTATCTAGAGCTATATCCTGGAAATTGTTTTCTTAAAAGTTGTTGTCAATCATGGCTAAAGATGATGAAAGCTCTTCCAACAAGAATGAAGATTCATCATCCTCACCCCAAAAAAAGAAGAAACATGTTCATTCACCATCATCTCCATAAAAGAAAGGAAATGATGGAGGCATTGACATTATGTCACCCTTCTTTCTCCATGCTTCGAATCAGTCGGGACAATTGTTCGTGAGTAAGCTCCTCAACGATGGAAACTATGGTGAATGGGTCACGGACATGAGTAATGCATTATATGCCAAGAACAAGATTGGCTTTGTAGATGGTACCCTCCCCATGACAGAAGTAGATTCACCAAATTTAGCTCATTGGATGTGTTGCAATGCCATGGTTAAAGGCTGGCTAAAGAATGCAATGGACAAAGAAGTTAGAAGAAGTGTTCGATATGCAGCCACAGCTAGAGAAATTTGGAAAGAATTGGAAGAAAGATTCGCCAAGGGAAGTGCTCCAAGAGTTTATGAATTACGCAAAGCAATCACACATCTTAGGCAAGACAAGCAGTCAATTCCCACATATTACACAAAACTAAAGGGACTGTGGGATGAAATTCAATCTATTTCACCCTGGCCTGAATGTAAATGTGGCGGCTGCGAGTGTGATGTACAGAAAAAGCTTGTTGAAATGCATGAAACAGAGCACTTGTATGATTTTCTTATGGGCCTTGATGAAGTCTTTTACACAGTCAAGACTCAAATCCTAAGCATGGCACCAAAATTGACTCTCGGGCATGCTTATCACTTGGTGGCAGAGGATGAACAACAAAGAATAATTTCGGCCATGCATAAGCCAGCAGCTGAGACTTCTGGCTTTCAGTCTCAAACTGATCGCAAGGTAAACAATAAAGATAGACCTACATGTGACCATTGCCAAAAGATTGGACATGTTAAGGAAGAGTGCTGGGAAATTATTGGCTACCCTCAAGATTGGAGAAAGCCACCTAGAGAAAGAAAAGAAAAGAATGCATCTTGGACCAACAAGAAGTCAGGATCCAAGGCATCTCAGGTGAGCACAGAAGAAAGTCCTATCCCAGGCCTCTCATTCAAGCAGTATGAAAAGTTGATGCTGCAACTGCAAGGAGATACAGAGCCAATCATTGGAAGTCAGTAATCTTCACCAACAGTAAACATGGCAGGTAATCTAAATAATAATAAGCTGTGGATAATTGATACTGGAGAAAATGAGCATATTGTGTGTGATAAAACTATGTTGAAAGATATTTTGAATTGCAATGAACAATCTGTCAAAATCCCAAATGGCATTAGTGTGCCAGTTAAGGGAGTGGGAAAGACTGTTCTTCCCAATGGCATGAACATTAGTAATGTTTTGTATATCCCCGACTTCCATTGCAATCTCCTTTCTGTTAGTAAACTCACAAAAGAGTATAATTGCTCCATAACCTTTGTGAGTTGATCTTGTTCTATACAGGACTTACCCTTGAAGAAGCAGATTGGGAAGGGTAGGCATCAACATGCCCTTTACTTCCTAGATTCCACTAAGGATGGAGGAATGGCCATGAAGGTTGGAAAACTGACTGATTCAAAACTGTGGCATTCTAGGCTAGGACACACTTCTACTGCCAAAATCAGTAGTATAGGATCTATACCTGTTGTAGTTAGTAATAATGATAGCATTCCTTGTGATTCTTGTATAAGGGCCAAACAAATAAGGCTGCCTTTTCCTTTAAGTTCTATAAAAACTAGTTCTTGCTTTGAATTACTGCACTATGATATATGGGGAAGGTATGCAACTGGTTCCACCATAGGGGCTCATTATTTCCTAACTATAGTTGATGATTTTAGTAGAGGGGTGTGGGTGTACCTCATGAAACATAAGTCTGAGGTAGAACATTTCCTGCAAGCTTTTATATGCATGATTGAAACTCAATTTCATAAGAAAGTTAAGAGGGTAAGATCATATAATGGCCTAGAATTCACTGCCAGTAGCATGCAAAGGTTTTATGAGAAAAATGGAATCTTAATGGAACTTTCATGTACTTATACTCCACAACAAAATGGAGTTGTGGAGAGAAAACACAGACATATCTTAGAAATAGCTAGAGCTATTAGATTCCACTCTGGACTTCCCATTCAATTTTGGGGTGAATGTGTGAAAACTGATGTACACATTATCAATAGACTTCCCTCTAGGGTCATTGGTGGCAAAACCCCTTATGAGATCATTTTTGGAAGAAAGCCAAGGTATGACCACTTAAGAGTTTTTGGTTGCCTTGTTTATACTTTGAAAACTAGGAGGGAAGGGAAGTTTGATGAGAGGGGGAGAGCTTGTGTGTTTCTAGGATACCTTACTGGACAGAAAGGCTACAAGGTTTATGATCTCATAACCAAACAAGTCTTTGTATCTAGAGATGTCATATTTTCTGAAACTGAATTTCCTTTTAATACAATACATGAGACTAATGAAAACTTAAATGAAAATAATGTATTTTTGGAAAATAACATAGATTACATGAAGAATATCCATAACAATGAAACAGATCAAAATCAGGATCTACAGGTCATCGACACTATGGATCTAACTGCTAATAATGATGAGACTGAGAACTTAGAAAATAGGACTCAGAACAATCAAAGGCATAGTGAAAGAGTAAGACACTTACCTAGACATTTAAATGACTATGAAATTGATTTGCCATCTTCTATTATCCCCCCTACATCCAATTGTTCCTCAGGTAACGTAATTCTGTATCCTATCTCTAACTATATTGCTTATGATAAATTGTCTCATTCTCACCAAGCTTTTCTAGATGCCATCTTTGCAAAAGATGAGCCAAAATCTTTTAGACAGGCTGTGACACAAACATTGGAGAGATGCAATGCAAAGAGAAGTTGAAGCCTTAGAAAGCCATGGAACCTGGACTTTGGAGTCCCTACCAGAAGGCAAAATTATAGTGGATTCGAAGTGGATGTACAAAATAAAATATAAGCCAAATGGAGAAATAGAGAGGTACAAGGCCAGATTAGTTGCAAGAGGTTTCACTCAGAAAGAAGGGGAAGATTTTCATGAGACTTATGCTCCAGTTGCTAAACTTGTTACAATAAGGTGCTTATTGACAATTGCAGCCAAGAAAGGGTGGATTATTCACCAATTAGATGTGAATAATGCATTCCTTCATGGAGACTTGAAAGAAGATATCTACATGAAGATTCCTCAAGGATTTGCAAAGAGAGGAGATACAAGAGTTTGCAAGTTGAAAAGGTCCCTTTATGGCCTGAAACAAGCCTCTAGGAACTAGTATCAAAAGTTCACCACAGCCCTCCATGCCATAGGCTTCACACAATCAAAGGAAGATCACTCTCTTTTCATTTACAAGGCAAAAGGAGTTTTCCTCACTGCACTCATCTATGTAGATGATGTCATTTTAGCAGGAGATAACTTTCAGTTTATGACAGAAGTCAAAAACTACCTTGATCAATCATTCAGCATAAAAGATCTTGGAACCTTGAAGTATTTCCTGGGCATAGAAGTTGCAAGATCAGCTGATGGAATTGTTTTAAGTCAAAGAAAATACACTCTGGACATCCTCCATGAGACTAAGATGGAGAATAGCGGACCAAGTAAGTTCCCTATGGAACAAAACTGCAACCTCAAGGTGAAAGAAAAGGATCCAGATACTGATACATCAAGGTATAGAAGACTATTGGGAAAACTATTGTATTTGACCATTACAAGGCCAGATATCACCTATGCAGTGAATACTCTCTGCCAATTTATGAATACACCCAAACAAATTCACATGGATGCTATGGAAAGAATTCTTAGGTACCTCAAAACTACACCCGGACAGGGAATTTTACTGACAAACAAAGATGACTAGAGATTGCAAGCCTACTGTGATGCTGTTGATACGATTTCTAGGCAAGTGTACCTAGTCGTACAAGTAATACGGTGGTGAGATCGATATCGTTCCCACGAGGATCAGTTGCCAATTACCAATTCACAAGTCAAACAACTATCTAGACTAAACTATGGTATGAAGAGAAATCAAAGCAACAAAACCAATAAAAAAAATTTGGTATTTTGGGAATTTTTATCAAACACTTGGAATGCGAAAAGGGATGTTGGGATTAAACTTCACTAAACCTTTGCCCCATGCAATACCAAGACCACCAATCCAGTTTATGCATTCAAATATTAAAATCAACCCACGAGATTACTCAAGCCCTAATTCCTTAGATGACAAGAGCCTAAATCCCCTAATAGACCCTAATTCCTTAGGTGGCCTAATTAGTGAATTTGCATTAAGAGTAAGGATTACACGATTACTAATAAACAAAACCCCATTCCTAGATGCAAGGTTTACTAGGTGATTAATTCTAGATCAAGAAATTATAAGAACGTCCCCATTGCAAATCAAATCTCAGAATCAATTCATGGATGGCCAAGCCACAAAAAGCATTAAACATAGGAATTAAACACTAATAAGAAGGCATAAACATGGATTAATCAATCAAATCAAATACATGAGGTTCAGATTAGCTACATCTAATCCCAACAAAAAGGGAATTAGCTACTCATGATAACAGAGAAAACCAAAACTAGGAAAATAGAGACAAGAGCGAGGAGAAACTCCATGGAAGGTTTCCACAGCCGTCACCGCAGCCCCTGGCTTAGAGAGAACACGCCCCTTTTTCTATCCCAAGAGTCTCCCTAGGGTAAAAGTGCTCCTAGGTTAAAAATCCCTCTTTTCTGTCTGTCGTGTGTGTCTGAGACATCCTTTGGACTCTGTTCTGCGCTTCTATTTATAGAGTGGGCACGTGTCACGGCCGTGATGGCCATCACGGCCAGGCAGTGATGTGTTCTGCCTTGGGCGCTATCAAATTTTGGTCTGTCACGGCCGTGACACTCATCACGGCTAGGCCGTGACAGCTTCTGACTTTTGCTTTCTTTCTTTTCTGCTCTGCTTGATCATGGTCATGATGGGCTCTGCTTGGCTCATTTTCTTCACTTTTCAAGCTCTATCTTCATCCAAGCTCTATCATGGTTAATTTTGAGCATTTTTCCTTAATTTCTGCAAAACAACACCACAAGACCGCCTTACCCGTTCCAAGGTAAAAACTAACAAAAATCAAACTAAAGTGGCCTAAAATATATGAAAATGCATGTAGAAATGTACATGAAATATGAGGTGAAATCACACTCATCAAATGCAGACTGGGGAGGTTGCCCCCTCACTTGAAGATCTTGCAGTGGATACTTCATCATGTTCGGAGACTCGCCCATTTCCTGGAGAACTAAAAGGCAATCAGTTGTGGCTAAGTCATCAGCGGAGGCTGAGTATAGGTCAATGGCATCAATAGTGAGTGAACTAATCTGGCTCAGGTGGCTGCTGAGTGAGTTAGGATCAACACAAACAGAACCAACTCGTATGTTTTGTGACAACCAAGCTGCATTGCATATAGCAATGAATCCAGTCTACCATGAAAGAACAAAACATGTAGAAATGGATTGCGACTTTGTAAGAGAAAGAATACAATCGGGTGACATAGAAGCTTTGAAAATTGGAACAAAGGATCAAGTGGCATATGTTTTTACTAAGCCACTAGGCAAAGAGAGATTTGAATTTCTCGTCAGCAAATTGGGCATTAAGAACATACATGCACCAACTTGGGGGGAGTGAAGGAATGTTAGTTATAACCATATTATGTTATTTCAGTTAGCTAGTTTATGTAACTAACAGCTCCTATTTATTAGCCTATTCATTATTATATATAGATGATGAATATGACTCTTTGTAACACAGTGAGTGTATACATCCACAAACACATCAAATATAATGAGAAGTAATTTAGTTAGCTAGTTTCTGTAACTAACAACTCCTATTTGTTAGCCTATTCATTATTATATATAGATGATGAATAGGACTCTTTGTAACACAGTGAGTGTATACATCCACAAACACATCAAATATAATGAGAAGTAATTCAGTTAGCAAGGGTCTAGTTATTTTACAAAGCCCTCCATCTTCACACCAAAATACCATTCAAATGTTTTATCTAAAGCTGTTAATTTCCTATGTATTTGGTTTGATATGCCGGACTTGAAAGGGCTTTCTTGATCAACAATCGGCCCAACATAAAAAGGGGGAAATGAAAGCAGTTAAATCGAGATATGATCAAGTCAACAAAAGAGATCTCCACGGTTGGCTTCTTCTGGGGGCATTTTTCGTGATCATAGTGATGCCACCTTAGGTTGTTTTGAAACAAACCTGGGCATTGCAACCTCAATATATGTAGAGCTTTGTGGAGTTATGACGGCTATTAAGATTGCTAATTCAAAAAGATGGAGTAGGTTATGGTTGGAATGTGATTTATCTCTTGTAATTTTTAGCTTTTAAATTTGTGCAAGTTGTGCCTTGGAAGATTAGAAATAGGTAGTGTAATTGCATTTGTTAACTAAAAGAATACATTTTTTTTGTTTCACATATGCATTGGGAATACATTTTTTTTTTGTTTCACATATGCATAGGGAATACATTTTTTTTTTTGTTTCACATATGCATAGGGAAGGCATGTTGTGCAGACAAATTAATTGCCTGTTGTAACACCCTTATTTTAGCATAAGGGTATATGTTAATATGGATACTAAGGGTATATGTTAATATGGATACTAATGCTACTACTGCTACTCCTACTGCTACTGCTACTGCTACTGCTACTGCTACTAATGACATTAATATTATTATAAATATAATTGACCAGGGTTTGACCCTCTACATCGCGCAGCAATGGTTGTCCCATGCCATCCTTGTATTTTCTGATTTTTGCTCCATTTTTCGTTTGTGCCCATGACTGTTCCAATTTTCCCATGGAAGTGTTTGGCTTCTTCTTTTTCTTCTTCATCAGTCACCACTCCTATTCAGCGCAAAATCTTTTTGCAACTCTTGGAGAATTCTTGTGATATCCCTCTCAGTAAGCTTCTAAAGCCATGTCTGAAGGGTAATGAAATTGCTTTAAAGATTCCTAAAGAGGAAAATAGAGTCGGTCTCGAAGGCTGTAAAAATCACCTTCATGGTCATCTAATCTTATTGAAGGGTGATGTCCTATCAAAGTGGCGGACTTGCGATCTAAGCTTTTATCCTTATGGAAGTCTATTGGTTCTTGGAACATGGTTTCTTTGGGGAAATGATCTTATGAATTCTCTTTGTCTTCCTAATCAGACCTTCGCAGTGTTTTATCCATTGGTTCTGGGAGTTTAAAACCTGGAATTTTGCGTCTTTCTTCCTGGACCCCGGACTTCAACCCCTATACCCAAAACCGGACTCATGCCAATTGTTGGGTGCGCATCATAGGACTGCTGCAAGAGTACTGGTGTGCTAAGATAATCTTTGCGATTGCAACTGGTATTGGTCCTATTGCGCTAGATGAGGCAACTAACAAGAAGATGTTCAGACATTTTGCAAGAGTTCTTGTTGATGTTGATTTAAGTGGCAGCCTACGTGAACAAATCTTGGTGGAAAGAAAAGGCTTTGCCTTCTTTGTGGGAATAGAATATGAGAATATGCCTTTCTTTTGTTCTATTTGCCAAACTATTGCCCACTCCGTTGATAAATGTAGAAGTAAGCCTTCTTTTGATGCTAAGGATTAAGAAGTGCCCAAAGATAAGAAGATTAATCCTCTTCCTCGGAAACGTGTCCAGGAGTATGTTCCTAAGAAGTCAGAGAACGAAGGGACAAATAATGGTTTAGTCAGTCAACAACATTTGATTGAAGAAGGTAAAATTAATGGTCAGGTAAATCAAGGTGTTAATGAGGGTCAAAGTCAGCTAAATGTTTTACAGCAACATTCACCTGGTAGTAGCTCTATTCGATCAATTCGGATTGAGAAATCAGTTCAGGACTCATTGGAGCATGTGTCTGATTCTATTTCAGGAACATTCTATCCAAGGGACTAATAATGATCAACATAATTTGATTGGTTCAGGTCAGGCAGATGATAGTCCAATCAATCGATTAGACTCCCCCCCCCCCCCCCCCCCATGGTTTTGTTTTCTTTATTTCTCTTCTTTTTAATAAATTTATGGTGACTTTTTTATTTTTTCCATTTTAAAGGGATTTATATCGGTTCCCCACTTCCCCCCTATAACATGACTCGAGCCCACAACCCATGGGAGCAGGCAAGGCAGCTTTTATATTGTTATAGTATTTTTATAAATGTGTGTATGTATATATATTATTACATATGATAATATGTTTACCTATGTTGTTATGATATCAATACAAATATGTATGTGTTAATATATAATTATATTTGTATTAATTAATGTTTGACCATGAATGTTATTTTGTAATTTCCTATCAATTTGTAATCATATATATGTATATTAACATATGATTATTTATATTAATATGAGATTGTGTCTATTAATGTTTAACCTTGATGAATATTTGATTTTGTATGTGATTCTATATATTAATATATAATAAATAATTTTATTAATAATATGTGATCTTGTGTGTTAATAAGTGATTCTAAATGATAGTACGAGATATTGTAGGATTTAATATTTACATCGGGATACCGTAACTCTTAGACGTTAGTCCCTAAATCTATTAGATGACGTAGAGATTCCTTCCTTACAAAATCAGAATCCTTAAACAGCTAAGCCATCTCATTCTAATCCTTAGAGTTTCAATTAGATACGAATCAGACTTAAAATGGGTCCTAATTAATATAGGAGAATCCTCTTCTATAGTTATCTCTTAAGATCTTATCCTAATCTTCTAAGGATCATATTTAGAAATAACCACCACATCTATCTCTAAACTTTTACCTCCCTTTTGACCTTGTTAGAGTCTGATTTAGGATTTGATCGTGAAACATGAATTTGTAGATCTTTCTATAAGATTTCTAACGCCACCAATAACGCCTAAATCAGACACTCGTAGATCAGGGTTTGTGCAAAATACCAATGTATACGTATTTTGGGTTGACGTAAAAGCCTGTTACGCCCTAACTCTTTTTTAAACCCCCAAGACACGACCTAAACCCAAAATAATAAGTTGTTAACCTCTGAAATCTGCATCTCTTAATCTCTTATGTTTTCCCTTGGTTTCTCATAAAAAATTCTTGAAGGAAATTGCTCTCGTCCATCGTTCTTCGCCATTTTGTCCTGAAGGACAATGCTGTCGATACACGTTTCTTGTAGTATCGATTTGTTTCTCAACTTTGGACTGCAAACAAGGTACAAATTCATTTGCCTTGCTCTACTTGTTTTCCCTCTTGAGTTTCTTGATTTAGAAGCTTAATCCATGTGTTTTCGCTGTCGTTCTTGAGGAAGTGATCAAGCGTTTGTGAGACATGACCCAAACTGACCTTTTATCCTCTTATCTTTTCTGTTATTTAGAGATTAATCTCATGGTAAGGCATACCTCTTGTTCCCTTTTCGAGTCTCTCTTGGGTTTAGGGGTTGTGGTCCTCTTTATGAACTCTTCGGTATTTGTAATGGTAGGAATCAGTGAAGGAGGCTTGGATTCGATACTCTCATCCTTTCGAGGCTTGCGAATTTGATTGAGGTATGGGGAGAAGTAATTAGTATGAACATATTGGTTTTGGGGTAGCGTAAGATGAGGGTTAACCCATAACTTTTTTGTGTGCTTTATGCCTTTTATCAATGTCTATTTGATTGTTATTGTCAATATATGAATAAATATACTTGTCTATATGTTGGTATGATTTAATGTGATGTATGTGAGATAATGATGATGATAGGATGTATATCATGATAAAAATATGTTAGTGTTCATTGTTTGAATGATGAATTGATGTTATTATTAAATCATGTTTGTTAAAGACATAGGGATGTTAGTATTGAGTCTAAAACTAAAAATCAGTAATTAATGTTCATAAGACATGAAGATAGTAAAGAGGCGTGAGGTTAATACCAAATGTAATAGTAAAGGACATTTAGGGATGATCTCGAGTGCTTTAAGAGAACTTGTGAGGCCCCCTAGAACAAATAGATGAGACAGTAACAGAGATAAAAACAAGAGTGATAGTCCAATATACAATTAATGCTATAAACCTTAATAACAACAATTAATGATAAAGATGTTGATGTTGGTTAAGACTATAACAATGAGTTATCACACGTTAATGAACTTTGATGCTTATTGGTCAAAGTGTTGATGCTGCTAAACTTCGATGCTTATTGGACAAAGTTGTTAAACCATAGTATATGGTGTTGAAGGAGGTGGTTGTTAATGATTGATTATGTGTTAGCATACATGCATTCATGCATGGAATTATTAGTTGGGGGAAGTTACGATGACAGGGGTGTTCACCCGAGAGTATGACGAACTGGCCGTCTGCGATGATCCATCCGAGAGTTAGGTGTGTCGTGGCCCTTCGTGATGATGCATCTGAGAGTAAGATGCATCGACTATCCAAGGGATTCACCCATGGTTTAGTGGAATGTCGCCGTTGGTGCTTGTTGGCCAATGTGAATATGTAACTCCAAAGTAGTCTTCCTAAGTTAATTATGGATCCACATGCATATGGAGTAGTGGAGTAGTAATGCATTGTATAATTGAATTATTTGATATGCTGTAATGAATGATGTTATGTTATAAATTGTTATTCTGTGATATTTTACTTGTTGTGTGAATATCTGGCTAACTATTCCATTACTATTTTTTTTTATACATACGATTTCTTACTCCTTATTTTGTTGTCCTTCCATTGCATGTACCTTGGTTTATGCAGATGATGGTGAAAAGCCTATTGAGGAGTTGTCCCGAGTAGATCGCTTTCTCGTATTTTAGTGTTTTACGTTTAGTTGTTTCCGATGTATTGTCGGTAATGGTTACCAGATCTGGTATGTGACAACGGGATTTGGGTTTTTGTTTATTTATGTTTTTCCATAATTGTACGTTATCTTTTATTTACTTCTTTGGTTTAATTCGAGTATTATGATGTGATGCTCTCAACTATGTTTTGTGAAAAGGTTTTCAAGCATCCATGTTTTTATTCCACAAAACCATATATTTTCTATCGGGATAGAGGGTGTCACACATATGGTTCAAGTCATCCAGGAATTACTTTGTCGGATAGAATCGCTGATTTTATTTTGGAAGATTTTAATCGTAATATATTTTGTCTTCCAAATTATAGGTTCAAGTGATTTTTTATTATTCTTTTTTCATGGGTTTTGGTTCATGTCCCCCATGTTTTGTGTTATTTTTTAACTTTTTAAAAAATTCAAAGGTGTGCTGCAAATGATAAATGGAGGATGAGGTACCAACCTAGTTGGGATGTTAGTATTCATTGTGATGCTTTTGCATGCCTTTTTTGTCTTGAAAAAAACAAAAGAGATCCAAGTATATGAGATGAAGAGACACCAAGGGTAAGCTTCTTATTAGAATCATCCGAATTGGGTGGCAACAATTTTAATGCTTGTAGAGGTTCCAGTTTCCAGAACATATAAAACATTAAATGGATTTAGATCCTCTCGATTTCTTTGAAAACAAGGACACCATTCTATACAAAGAGAAAGAAACAAAAAATTTTAAAAAGTGAATAGTGGGTCCTACAAACAAGATCATCATATTACAAGAAATGATCCTTTTCCAAATCAAATTTGAACATCTTTACAACTAGAAAAAGCAAAGCAAATTAATGCAAATAAATAAGACAAAATCCATACAGGATCATTGAAAGATAGACTTATTCAACAAAAAATTACTGAAAGGTTGAAATCAACAAAGCAATCATCATAACCTACACTCACTTGAGATTATCCGAACATTCATTTGAGAAAGCAAGAATATCTTCCTGAGAGAAAGAAAGGGCCACTAAGAAAAATTTTTAACTAAAAAGTCATTGTTGTTCCCGCTGAAAATGGCACAAGGTCGGGATAGCATGGGAATTATTCATGACCGTGAGGTCGGGAAAGCCTCGTTGCAAAGCAAGGTCATATCAGAAGAAGACAGATGGCAATACGCCGATCTGTTGCGCATCATGGCCAGCCTAAAAGTCTTCATAAAAGATAAGGAAGGCACCCCAGACAGAACAAGAGCATCTTGGGTCAAGAAAGAAGCATCCCGGTCAGGCAAAGGTGACGGTCATAATAGGACAAGCCAAAGGACGTGTCACCCTGTTTCTAGAATAATCTCCTGATGATTAGAGAAAATGGAGATCCCATGCACGAATCCGTAAATCACGCTAACGGCCTGGTGAAACACATCCAGAATAACCAACTCCCATGAATAACACGCTTTGAGTAGGCTATATATAGAAGGACCTTCGTCCTTGATACACACGCTGTATACACACACACCCAAGTACTGGGAATTACATACAAATTGTACTGAAATCGGCATTGTTCTGTACCTAGTTCGCAATCAATAATACAACATACCTTTACATTATTCCTCTTTATTGTTTTAGCACAAAAAATTGGCGCCCACCTTGGGGCTAGGTAAAACTTTTCCCTAGCCATACCTTTATCGTTACTACCCACAGTGGCAGCGCAACAGAAGGACCGCCACGCTCAAACATGCAGGCCTTGTTGCAAGCCATGGAACAACTCTGGCAGAAGAACGCAGAAATGCGACAGCGCATGGATGAAATGCAAAGAGAACAAGAGGAAGATAAGGCATATGCAGCCAACACCAACACATCATAATCTCATACTGGAGCCACCCATGAAGGTAATCAGACGGTGGATCTCGATGGACACCATTTCACGGCCGCCATAATGATGGCCCCATTCCCTGAAAAATTCAAGACTCGTAAGATGAAAAATTATGATGGAACTACCGACCCCGAAGTTCATCTCACAACATTCAACGTGCAGATGCTCACAATCAGGGCCAATGACCCCATCAAGTGTCAAGCCTTTCCTACCACATTGGAAGGCTCCTCCCTGGTGTGGTATTCATGCCTCCCATCTCTTTCTGTTCACAATTTTGATGAGCTAAAAGATAAGTTCAAGGCGTATTTTGCTATTAGTCGACCCCATCAGCACACATCGACAAATCTTGTTAATTTTCGATAAGGACCCACTGAATCCTTACACGGTTTCATGAATAGGTTCACCGAAGAAACAACCCAAATAAGGGATAGCGTTATACGCAATCCTGGGTGCCTTAAGGCCGGGGCCCTTCATTGACAATCTGACTAGGAAAAAGCCCGCAAATATGGAGGAACTAAAAAAGATTGTCGTTGAATGCATCGACATGGAAGAGATCACGGCCAGGAAGGTCGACCAGTTTGAAACTGGTTCTAGACCCGTGCATTCGACAGATGAGAAGAAAATGGATTCTAACCTAGAAACAATACTCAGGGAGGTTTGTAGCACTAACCTGCTCCAACTTCCCCCTAGAGGACACACCCCATCAGATCCTGATCTATCTCTACACTGCCGATACCACAAAAACCAAGTTCATAGCACTAAAGAATGCAGAGCATTGAAAAATGCCATTGAAGACTTGATACAGCAAGGACCCCTTGGGTCTTATGTTCAGAGAAATACTGACAGCCAAGATCGTCATAGGGATAGGCCACGAGAAAGCAGAAGAAGATATCGAAGTCCGAAGTGCGAATACGGTCAAATTGAGGGGAGAGACCGGCATAGGAGCCCACCACACGAGGAAGAAAGGAGTCGAGTGGTTAGGGGCGTCATTAATACCATCGCATGAGGCTTCGCGGGAGGCGGTATCTCAAACTCCGCTCGTAGAAGACACAAGAGAAACCTAATGATGGTAGGATCCATCACCCAATCAACCAGCCGATCCATTCCCCTGAAACGTTCACAGACGATGACTTTAAAGGCATAGCTCCAGACCAAGACAATCCCATGGTCATCACCGTCAAGGTCGCTAATTTCGTTGTCAAAAGGGCATTGGTAGACCAGGGGAATTCCACTAATATCCTGTACTGTACGACCTTCAACATACTTGGTATTCATGTTTCCCGGTTAAAGCCATATGGGGGAACACTGGTAGGTTTCTTGGGGGAACAAGCTGAGGTCGGGGACACGTCGAGCTCTTAACTACTTTAGGCGAGATCCCCTTGGCACAAACAATCATGATGAAATATTTGGTAATTGATGCAGAAGTGTCATACAATATGTTGATAGGAAGGCCATCGTTAAATGTGTTGGGAGCAATCATTTCCACACCACATCTAGCCCTAAAGTTTCCTTCCTTGGTTAGGGAGATAGTGTCCATTGGAGCCGATCAGAGGATAGCTTGGCAGTGTTATTTAGACAGCTTGCGAGTTGGCACCAGAAAAGTGGCCAACTTTGAAGGGGAACCATCTAACTCAGCAGTGAACATGATTCAGCTATACTCAGGTCAGGAAGCTCGAAGGTCAGAATGTTAAGATAAGACTAAACCTGTCCGACAAACTCAAGCGAGAGATTCAGGAAACCTTATCAGAAAATTCCGATCTCTTTGCTTGGGATGCCTCAGACATGCCAGGCATAGACCCTAACTTCGTTTGCCATCGGCTGAATATTGACCCCAAAACAAAGCCCGTGGCACAACGAAGAAGGAAGGTTGGGGGAGACCGAAGAGATGCTATCAAAGAAGAAACCAAGAAGTTTCTAGAAGCCGGATTGTCTAGAGGTTGAGTACAACACATGGATTGCTAATGTGGTTTTGGTAAAGAAATCAAATGGCAAATGGCGCATGTGTACCGACTATACGGACCTCAACAAGGCATGTTCTAAGGATTCATATCCTTTGTCGAGTATTGACCATCTTGTTGATGGGTCCTCAGGACATGCGATGCTCAGTCTCATGGATGCTTATTCTGGGTATAATCAGACCAAGTTGTACGCTCTTGATGAGAAGCATACATCATTCAAAACCGAGGGGGCCAGCTACTGTTATAAGGTGATGCCATTCGGGTTGAAAAACGCCGAGGTCACATACCAGCGGTTGATGGATAAAGTGTTTACCGATCAGATCGGGCACAACAAGGAAGTTTATATTGATGATATAATCGGAAAATCCGAACTTCCCGAACAACACATCGGGCATCTACTGGAAATATTTGGTCAGCTCCGCGGACATAACATGTGACTTAACCCAGCAAAGTGTACTTTCGGTGTTCAAGGTGGCAAATTCATGGGCTTCATGCTAACAAGTCGGGGAATCGTGGCGAACCCCAACAAATGTCGATCGATCATTGAAATGCGTAGCCCAAGAAACCTAAAGGAAATCCAGGACTATCAAGAAAGGTGGCCTCCTTGCATAGATTTTTGCCGAAATCGGCCAATAAGTCGGCTCCATTCTTCAAAATTATGAGGAATCCTAAAGACTTCAAATGGACAGAGGAATGCGAAGAGGTCTTTCAGCAGTTAAAGAACTTCCTAACATATCCTCCCATCCTAACCAGACCCACGCCAGGGAAGGATTTATACCTCTACCTATCGGTCAGTCAGTTAGCCATCAACACGGTCAACGTTCACGAGGAAGGTAAGCAACAACAACCGATATATTACATAAGCAAAGTAATGCAAGGCACTGAAATTAGATATCAGATGATTGAAAAGGTGGCTCTAGTGCTAGTTACAGCGGCCCGAAGGCTTCGTCCATACTTTCAAAGCCATCAGGTATTGGTCCGATCCAATTATCGAAGAAAGCAAGTCCTTAGAAAACCATAGCTAGCAGGTCGAATGATTGTATGGTCGATGGAATAGTCCGAATTCGGCCTGAGGTATGAGCCCCGAGGCCACATAAAGGCTCAATGTCTATCAGACTTCACCACAGAACTGATAGGGGGCCGAAACCCTTCTTTCCAGAATGGTTGGGAATTATACGTCGATGGTTCATCTAACAAAAAAGGGAGCGGAGCAGGAGTCGTCCTGGAGGAGCCTGACGGGATCAGTTTATAGCAGTCCATCAAGCTTAACTTCCCCACTAGTAGTAATCAGGCAGAATACGAGGCACTGATTGCCGGGATGAAGCTGGCACAAGAAATCAGAGTCATTCGTCTAAAAACTTATAGTGACTCCCAACTCATGACTCTGCAAATATCAGAGGAGTACTAGACAAACGACCCACAAATATTAAAATACTTAGCCAAAGTCAACCAAATCTGACAGGGATTTGATGAATTCACAGTGGAGCACGTACGAAGAGAGAACAATGCTAGGGCCGACATCCTCTCTAAATTTGCCAGCAATAAGAGGTCGGGACAATGCAAAACTGTTATACAAGAAACCCTATTTGCTCCAAGCATAGAGGAAAAAAGTGTTCTAGCAGTCGAGGAAGCTGATGAAGGATGGATGCAGACAATTAGAAGTTTTTTAGTAAAGGATGACCTCCCTGAAGATCGGAGAGAAGCCTTTAAGATCCGAAGACATGGGGCACATTACCTGATTGTAAAGGGGGCTCTATATCGAAGCTCCCTTGCTTAATTGTCTCAACTAGCTTCAGGCCGACTATGTGATTGCAGAGGTCCACGAAGGAATTTGAGGACTTCACGACGGAGGAAGACCTCCGGCGGCTAAGCTACCCCGAGTAGAAACTTGTGGCCGACATTAAGGGCTGACTGCCTAAAGTGGATTCAAAGATGTGAGAAGTGTCAGTAGCTAACCAAAGTTCCCCATAGCCCTCCCAAGGTCCTGCACACCATTCAATCACCATGGTCCTTCTCAAAATGGGGGGTGGACATTTTGGATCCTTCCCGATGGCAAAAGGGCAGGTCAAGTTCCTCCTGGAAGCTGTGGATTACTTCACAAAATGGATTGAAGCAGAACCGTTGGCAAAAATCACATAGGGGCAAGTCAAAAAGTTCACATGGAATCCAGTAACACTTCAGTTTAGTGCAACACCCCCAAAAAAATGGGCAGACCGAGGTGGCATATAAAGTCATACTGGGAGGGCTTAGGAAGAGACTGGAAGAAGCAAAAGGTTCCTGGCCAGAAGAGCTCCCGGTGTCACTATGGGACTATCATGTTACCCCCCAATCAGCAACTCGGGAGACACCCATCCGACTACCTTACGGGGCAAACGCAATGATCCCGATCGAGGTCGGGGAAGAATCATTAAGAAGATCTCTTTTTGACGAAAAAACCAATTAGGAAAACATGGCAGTCGAGTTGGACTTGAACGAAGAAATCAGATAAAGGGACTAAGGGAAGAATTCGGCTGCAAAACAGAGGGTGGTGAGAAAATATAATTCTAGACTCAAACCCCGAAGTTTAAGGGAAGGAGACCTGGTTTTAAGGCTGCAGGCTGGACAGAGAAAGGATCAGAATGAAGGAAAGCAAGAAGTAAACTGGGATGGTCCCTTCAGAATCCAAGAGAAGGTCGGCAACGGATCTTATAAGTTGGAAACTTTAGTAGGAAAAAGTCCTCCCAAGAACATGCAATGCAACTCATATGAAATTTTTCTACACTTAAATATATGATAGGACGAGTACTATTTTTCCTCGCCGGTGCTTTTTGTCCCTAAAAAGGGTTTCTCACCGGAAGGTTTTAATGAGGCTCGACCCGACAAAACAAATGTATGAGTGAAGATCTTGATGAAATAAGTTTGCTACCTTCGCCTTCCTATTCACTGAAGACCACAAGGTCGAGCATTGATCTCCCTTCAAAAACTACAAAGTCAAGCATTGCGCTCCCTTCAAAAACTACAAGGTTGAGCATTGTGCTTTCATCAAAAACTACAAGGTCAAGAGCATTGAGCTCCCTTCAAAAACTACAAGGCCGAGCTCGAAACTCCCCTTTAAAAAAAAGGTCTTTGGACCATGCACAATGAAGATACAAGCATCAAATAGCTCAATAGATAGCCGAAACCAGGCCCAAGTCAGTGCAAGCATTACAAAGAAAAAGATCAAAATTACATTAGACAGTGGGATCATCCCCCCGGCCTTCAACTACCTCGTTCTCAAGCATTACCTTTTGTGTCACCGGCATCACCAGTTGACCATCCCGAACCCCTTTACTCACATTAAAATGGGGATGATCTAAATCAGGATAAACACAAGTATATTACTCTTGGGCAATAACAAAACCCACCTCAAGCTGATCAGCTAAAAACTCTTGGAGCTGCAAAACTTCTTTTTCCAGAACATTCACTTTGCCTTCCAGTACATATATTTTCTCAGTTACCTCGTCCAAATTAGACTGAACTTTATCTTTGGCTTCAACCAAAGACAAACATGACTCTTCGAGCCGAAGCACATCGGCATTAGCTTCTTTCAGGCTATCTTGAGCAAAGTTCAAAAGAGCCCTCAAGTTGTCACCATCCCGAGCCATCTTCACTGCCTCTTAGCTTCTGGTCATAAGATAGTTTTTGTTTTAGACGGATGTTCTCGACCTCAAGTTCAGCCACCCTAGCATTAATAAAAGATGAATCCATCTTAGAATAAGACATACTGGACGAACAAAGTCTAAGAAGAGTAGACATCTTCGCAATTTGGCAACGCGGTAAAGTGTGATAAAGCTCAGCATCTGCCTGATATTCCAGCTGGGGGCTAGAGGAAGGCCAAGAAGGAATTGAGGATTCCACAAAGAAGCAGCGTGAGGAGAAAATTTCACCTGACTACACAGTAGTTGCTCAAAAACACTCCTGGAAGGGGAAGGATTGCTCCCGGTGTGTCTCTTTGTATTCACTCTTTCATCACCTTAGGAATCCTTTAAAGGATGCCTAATTGGAATAAAACCACCTCCGACATGATCAGAATAATCCTCAATTGCAATCACGATTTTGCTCCGACCTTGAGGAGCATCTCCCGACTTCATAGTAGTCTCAATAGCTTTTTTCTTCTTTTCCAAAATCTCCAGCATAGCCTGTTTATACATCTTTGGGCCATTTTTCCTAAAAAGGAAGGAAGTCAAAAAGATTAAAGCATCAATGATGGCAAGATCAACATATATATCTCGAGCAAGAATCTTACCTATATAATCAGTCAACTTGGGTATATCATTTTCTGAATCTATAAACTCACGGCAGCTCACATCTACCAATTGTTCGAGGAAAATAACTTCTAGTTTTTCTCGGCTGGAAAGGAAATCATAGTCGAAGCATTTGATTATTCGGGGTTTCTGAGTCCAGAAAAGTGGAAAGTTGCCCCCCTCGCGGTAATGATTAAGGAATAAGGGATGGTCTTCTCCCCGGCTCATAATCTTAAGAAACTCGGGCTTAAAATCATTCCATGAAGAAGAATAAGATTCAAAGATTTTTCTGTTTTGGATGGAACTAAGAGATACCCAACCAAACCGACCAGTATCCCTCACACAAAAGAAAGTGAAGAATTTTTCCACCGAAGCAGGAATACCGAAAAACCGACAGACAATCTCAAAAGCTCGAATAAAAGTCTAGTTGTTCAGATGTAATTGGGAAGGGGCAACATTCAGACAACGTAATATCGAACACTCAAAAGATGAAAATGGAAGACGAACCCTAGCTTGGGTAAAAACTCGTTTATGCATAAAAAAGAAGTCGGGCTCAAGAGTGGCATAACAAATACGGTCCTCCCCAGAACAAGGAATAAAACCTACTCATTCTAAACCTTCTTTATCCACTATCAAACCCTTGACTTCTTCAAGAGAAGCGAGGTCCCTAAGTTTGGAACGCATGCCTAAAACATTGGGTAACACCCACCAATACGGTTCTCTCACAATGGCTGTCAGAGCCACCTTTGCCACCTCCGCAATAGGTGGGGAGCCGCATTCTCCCTCATGATAAAACCCTCCCACATTTCTTCCATAGTAAAAAGAAAAAAGCTTAAAAAGGAACGAGATAAATAAAGGGGATTGCAAGGCGTACCTGAGATAGGAGAAGAAGGATTAAAAAGAAGGCCAAAAAAAAATATTGAACCAGAGGAAGAAGAGAAACGGACCGGCAAGGAAGATGAAAAAGTAAAGTGGAAGAGGGAGAAAACAATTTAAATAGAATCGTGGATTCAAAATCCAACGGTCGGGGGAAGTGAAGCGTGTAAAAAAAAGGAGTTAATAATGACACCCGACACGTGTCCAAAGGATATAGCACACAGACAGTAAGGAACGGCGAAAAATGCGGAACGCGGCTTTCAAGAAAAACTGGCATGGAAGGATCAAAGCATCTAGGAAGTTGTTGGGACTTTAAGACTCAAGCCTCTACAATGAATACAACTTGAGACTTGGGGGGACTTTTGTTCCCGTCTGAAATGGCACAAGGCCATCTAGGTCGGGATAGCATGGGAATTATTCATGACCGTCAGGTCGGGAAAGTCTCGTTGCAATGCAAGGTCATATCAGAAGAAGGCGGACGGTAATAACCCAGTCTGTTACGCATCATGGCTAGCCTAAAAGTCTTCGACAAAAGAGAAGGAAGGCACCTCGAACAGAACTAGAGCATCTTGGGTCAAGAATAAAGAAACGTCCCGGTCGGGAAAAGGTGACGGTCATAATAGGACAAGTCAAAGGACGTGTCACCCCCTTTCTAGAAGAATATCCTGATGATTGGAGAAAACGGAGATCCCATGCACTAATCCGTAAATCACGCTAACGGCCTGGTGGAACCCATCCATAATAACTATCTCGTGTGAATAGCACGTGCCGAGTAGGCTATATATAGAAGGACCTTCGTCCTTGATACACATGGTTTATACACACACACCCAAGTACTGGGAATTAAATACAGATTGTAATGGAATCGCCATTGTTCTATACTTACTTCCTAATCAATAATACAGCAACCCTTTACACTATTCTTTTTTATTGTTTTAGCACAAACAATTGCAAGCCAAAAGGTATATTTTTAATGTAACACTTCCATGAATAACAATATGTTGTAAGAACTTCAATTAAATAATTTGTTAAGGTTTCAAAAATTGAGAAATACTAGCAACACACTCTTTAACGCATTCTTTTCTACACATTCTCTCCTATTGGATGGAATTCATGTGGGTCCTACAAAATTCAAGTGGGACCCACATGAATTATTGGGACCTATTCCAAAATAGTGGGACCCACATGAATTTCAAACAATAAAAAGGAATGTGATGGAAAGAACGTGTTAGGGAGCATGTTGCTAGCACTCTTCTAAAAAATTTCTTCTTCAATTTTTCTTGGCTTGGTTGATGTAAATTTTAAAATCGTTTAAAGTTAATTGTAACGTCCTTTGTTACATTAGTAGCCCAAATTAATTTTCTATAAAAACCTTTAAAATATTTAAATTAAATAATCGAGTCATAAAATTTTTCACAATAAATTTAAGGCTGAAAGTATCTCGTATATTCAAAATAATTAAATAATATAATAGTGCTAAATAAATCATTATATCCAAATAAAATAAAGCTTCATAAATATTAATTAATAAAAATCACATAACTCTTTTATGGTTATTTTTGGCTCAAAACACGAGTGTCTAATAAACTAAAAGAAATAAATAAAAATTAACTAGAACTAATAACTCCAAGGTTGTCTCAAGTCATTGCATCATCTCTAACATCATCTGTGAGCTCCAAAAGACAACACCACTAGTGAGATTTATAATCTCAGTAAGTAAACACGGTTCTAAAAGGTTTTCGAAAAGATGTTGCTTTCATCCGATACGGTAACCGTAAAAACAATCATGGTAATCTGTCTTTTTCAAAATAATATAATCAGGGCCAGCCCAAGAACAAGTGAGGCCTAAAGCAAATTTTGAGTGAAACTTTGTTATTTCATGTGAGAAAGTCTACTTGGATTAGTTTGTGTTTTATATTAGGTCATTTTGTTAGCATGTGTGGCCTTTTTGGTTTATAAAAACTAAGATTAAATAAATTATTTTGTTGAGCCTAAAGCGAGGGCTTTAATAGCTTCACCCTTGGACCGACCATGAATATAATCTCAAAGCATTTCAAATAATAGCATATATTCCCTAAAATAAAAACCGCAACACATATAATAATATGAACAAACAAACATTTGAGTGCAATGATATCTCATTGTCTTCTCTTTGTAGGAGGCCCTTTGCCATTGTCTCGTATTAGGCCAATCTGTCATCGCTACGAGTTGGGCCATTTTTCATCTCTATTAAGGAGCTATCCGTACCCTTGCAATAATCATCATTGCCTTCAAAGTTTCAATTTTTAATTTTGTTTTTGTTATTTAATTGTTTTTGTAAAAAAGACTCAAGGCATTCGGGCCAGCGGGCTAGGTATTGATAGGCCAATAGATTTTCGGGCCGAGCCAAAAATCAACTGGGCTATAGTTTTAGTAACCCAGTAGCCGTCGATCCGTCGTCTTCATCAGCACTCCCTGTCGTACACGCCGCCACTTCCTCCCTATCCCTCGCGCGAGCACGCCGTTGGCGCTCCCTCCCTGTCCCGCACGCGAGCATGCGGCTCCCTCCCTGTCCCTTGCACGAGCACGCTGCTGGTGCTCCTTCCCTGTCCCGCGCGCGAGCACGCGGCTCCCTCCCTGTCCCTCGCGCGAGCACAGCATGCAACGCCTCTATTTTCTCTGTTCTATCCGGCTCAGCATGCCGTCAAACGTCGCACACCACCGCAGTCCGGTACAGCACCACCGTTGTTCGTCACTCCCCCTGTTCTATCCGGTTCAGAACGCCGTCGAGGTTGAGCATCCTCCAAGATGTTCGCCACTCTCCCCTGTTCCAGCAAGGTGTGTTTACTGTTTAGAATCCATTTTAATTTTTAACCATTAAATAGTGATTTCATTTGTGTTTAGAATATCAGGTTTTTTTAGTTTAGGAATGAGTAGTTTTTTGAGTTTATGATGTGTTTTAAATTTTTTTTTTTTGAATAATGCAGCTTTTGAATATGAGTAATCCTATGCCTAATGCTGGAGAGGATTGCAAAATTATTGAGTTAGATGATTCAAATGCTTGGAAGCACTTTGAGAAACTTCCTTTGACTGAAGATGGCAAAGAAACATGTAAATGCAAAGGTGGGAAGGTATACAGTTGTCCAGCTAGCGGAGGTACATCTCACTTAAATCGTCATATTGCTAATTGTGTAAAGATTCCTAAATTTGATAATATGGGGACTATGATGCTTGACTATACTGCCAAAATGAGGTCTAGAAAACTTGATGACAATGTTGTTCCTGATTTGATGGCGCAAATGATTATATTGCATGATCTTCCATTTCAATGTGTTGAGTGGCATGGATTTAGAACGTTATGTCAATATATTTCTTTTGGTGAGGCTACTAATATTTCTAGAACTTCTATTACTGGGGATGTGATGAAGATTTACATGCATGAAAAAGAAAGATTGAAAAATCAATTGGCTAGACATAATGGGAGAGTTTGTTTGACCTCTGACTGTTGGACTTCTTGCACTACTCGTGGTTATATCACTCTAACTGCTCACTTTATTGATGAGAATTGGAGGTTACACAGTACGTTGTTAAACTTTTGTCATTTGGAACCCCTACATACCGGTCATGAGCTATCAAGGAAGGTGCTTGAGTTTTTGAAAGAATGGGTAATTGAGAAAAAAGTTTTTTCAATTACTTTAGACAATGCTTCCTCTAATGGTCTCATGCAAAAGTTCTTGAAAAGTCAACTTTATTTGTCAAATAATTTGTTGTGCAATGGAGACTTTTTTCATATTAGATGTTGTGTACATATCCTAAATATCATTGTTCAAGAAGGATTGAAGATAGCAAGTGTCGTATTGCACAATATTAGAGAAAGTATAAAGTATGTGAGGGGTTCGAAATCAAGAATGAAACTATTTGATCAATGTGTTGAAGGGATTGGTGGCATTGATACTAATGTTGGCTTGCGCTTAGATGTGTCCACTAGATGGAACTCTACTTATTTAATGCTTGGGAGTGCAATTAAGTATAGTCATGCTTTTGAAAGCTTGGGTAATCAAGATGAGCATTATAAGCATTGTCCAACAAATGAATATTGGGAAAGAGGAAAGAATATTTATGAATTTTTAGAGCCTTTTTATGAAATCACCAAAATGTTTTCCAGTTCTAAATATCCTACATCCAATTTGTATTTCATGCAAATATGGAAGATTGAGGTTCTATTGAAAAATAGTAGATCAAGTCAAGATTATGTGATTAGTGATATGGCTTTAAGAATGATGGAAAAGTTTGATAAGTATTGGAATTAGTGTAACACAATTCTTGCTTTAGGATGTGCTCTTGATCTTAGGTTGAAGTTGCAAATGCTTAAATATGCTTACTCTAAACTTTATTCCAACAAGCTCTTGGTTGATGAGAAGTTGAGTGTTGTGAAGAATGCTTTGTATGAACTTTTTAATCATTATGCCAACAATTTGGAAGTTCATAATTCTATGATGGATACAAGTACTTCCACTCAAACTTGTCAAGAAGTGACAAGTATTTCAACATTACCAGCAGACTATGATGTAAGTTATTGTACTTCAACAAACTTATTCATCTTTCATCTATTGTACTTGTTTTAATCTTTTAGTAATTATTTGATAGGAATTTGAAGCAGAAGAGAGTAAAGAAACTTTGTTGAAGGGAAAATCTGAACTTGACCTCTACTTGGAAGAATCAAAACTTGTGGGTCACAAGGATTTAGATGTTTTAGATTATTGGAGGGATAATAGCCGTAGATTTCCTGATTTAGGAAGGATGGCTAGTGATAGATTGAGTATTCCAATTACCACGGCGGCATCTGAGTCCACTTTTAGCATTGGAGGTCGTATTTTGAGTAAGTATAGAAGCTTTTTACTTTCAAAAAATTTGGAAGCTCTCATTTGTGGTCGCAATTGGTTACTTGGGTTCTCACAAGATGGTAAGAATATTTTTTTGAAGCTCTTGTATAGCTTTGTTTTGTACTTTAAGTTACTACTATTATATGTTATTGTTATGGCTAAATGTATATTTTAATGTGTAGGAGGATTGAGTTCTATTGATGGTGCGAATGAAAGGACAACCAAAGTCAATGATAAAAAGAATCCTTTGAATGTCATCATTGAGGAGGAGGAGGAGGAGGAGGAGGGAGAATTTTGAGATGGGATCCTACTTATGTTATGACTTTATGTCTTCTTCTTTTTTTTTGTGACGACATCCTCATCCTAATTTTTTTGTGTTATTTTGTTTGGTATATATGACATATCCTATACTTTTCGTGTTATGGTTAAACTTAAATGTATGTTTTTTATAACGATGGATATTTATTATAACTATGATACATTTCCTATGTTAATTCATAAGTCATAACCATATGAATGGAATGGTAATGGAATTTGCTAGTTAATAAAATGAATTTTAAAAAATAATAAAAATAATTTTAAAAAGACACTATCGGCCCATGGGCCAGCCCGTTTGGCCCGCAGCCCGCATAGGACTGGGCTGGGCTAGGAAATTAGCAGCCCAGTTGATTTTTGGCCCAGCCCAGCCCGAAACTGCCTTGACCCGAACTGGCCGGCCCGAATGGGCTGGGCCAGCCCGTTTTGACAACGCTACCAATCACAGATATAATTATCAGGAAAAATCCCTCAGGTAAGCTCCCCTTACCTCTTGAAGATTCCAAATTTTGATTCACAAATTGTTCTCTGATTCGAATCTGGTTTCCTCCACGAAATCAATCAATCAGACAATCACTTAATCCTTCATGCCAAATCACAACACAACAAGTTAAGAAATGAAATAAAATCTCCTCTAACCTATATACTTAGGTTCGGCCAACATAGGTTAATTAGGCTAGGGATGCTAAAAATTTCTCAACTCATAGATTAATGATCCCTAAGCAAGATTAAGGCATAAACAAAGATCATTTAACAAAAATTGAATCAAAATCATTCTTAACCACAAAGTTAATATTTTCGATCTTCGAGTAATTTTGTGACTAAAAATTTCTAAAAACCTTAAGCTCTCGGATTAGTGATCCTTAAGTACTTAAGACATAGAATCAATGATCATAATACAATAAAATTGAAATCAACTATTTCAACTTCACAACTCAATTTCGGCCATTTATAAAACTTGAGCTAGGGAATTCATTTGAACACAACAACTTGGATTCAACATGGATATGAACTAAAGGATTGAATCATGTATAACTTAACACAAAATGAAACAAAACTCCTCCATCCAACAAGTGTAGGTTTTGGCCCTTAATGTAAGAGTGAGGAGGACAATTTTATTTGATTCAAACTCTTGGATATACAATATAGACATGAATACAAGATGATAGAAATTGGCTTCATATTTTTAGGATTTTCTATGATTTTCTAGACAATTTCAAAGTTTCTAGATCTAGAAATTGAAAATGATGAACAAGGCTTTAAAACATGAAAACAAATGAAGAACATGATGATGATTAAGTAAGGAGAGTATGGTATACCTCTTGGAAATGAAAAATGAGCAAGGAATCAAGCACTTCCTTCACAAAAATGGCTTATGGAAAACTTAGAGTTTTTGAGAAATGGAGGAAAGCTTTCATGAAGAAGATGATGATGCCTTATATAGAAGTGAAATGGGCTCTTGAATGAGGGTTTGGGCCGTGAGCAACTAGGGAGAAAAGGGTCCAAGCATAAATTTTTAGGGACAAAATTGTAATCTTACACAATGGCATTTTTGTGATTAAAATCAACATTAAGGACATTATGGTAAAATCCCTAAAAATGTCATCATGACTAAGGTGAGTCATCTATATGACTCACCCCTTGTGAGTCATCACTTGTCCCCATCCATTGAATGTCGGATTTTGTCTCTGCACGTTCGTTCTCGACTCTGTTGATTACCCGATTAGGGTTTTGTCTGTTTTTCGATTGAAAATTTTCAAAATAACCAAACTCGTTGGAAATGTGTTTTAAACATAAACCATTTCGTTCACAAGTCAAAATTAGGTTTTCTGGTCATTAAAATCTTACTGTCAATGAAAACACCGACTGTTTTCCGTCTAAAATTTTACCAAAATTCGTCCGACTAAACATAATATTTCATTTCTGATCAAAATTTTGGAAATTAGAATC